>CAJQUW010010195.1:0-37500 GCA_907163375.1 Prostheceraeus crozeri
ATATTGGATCGACGTCATCGTGTGCGCGATGTCGATATCTGGAAAAAGAACTTTCACTTTCGCTGCTCAGGCCAGCTACGCCTGACGTCAAGAATTATAGCTTTTTGTTCGTTTACAATTCCTATGTTCAATAAACGATTGAAATGAACTGATATGACTTCTTCTACACTCGCAACAGGTTATGGGCCCAGGCCGCTGTTTCAAGCACTGCTACGCCGCAACGTACTACGACACCCTCATCTATTCTTCGACGGCGACTCCGTGAACTACAAACTGTGGGAGACAAAGTTCCTGTCATATCTTTACACGAAAGACAGTGATTTCTACGATGTTGCTACAGCAAAGACATCCCCCGGACTACCGACAAACCGAATCGATCGGTGTACGCGGAACTGGTACAGGTACTGGATGACAAATCCTTACATCTATTAATTAACGACGCTCCCAACGATTGTAAACGAAGCTCTACAGATTCTACGGAGTAGACATCAATCGTGTGAGAAATCCCGAATCATCTCTCTGTACACAGAACTAACAACTCTTTCAAATGGAGGATCATGAGGACATTACGGACTACCTCATCCGTTCTGAGACAGCTATTTCCAGCCTACGCGCAACAGGTGAGAGTGTCAGCGATAACCTAGTCATAGCTATTATATTAAAAGGGCTTAATAAAAGTTACAACACTTTCGTCATAGTACACAACCAGACTGATACTATCAAAACACTCACAGAACTCAAAGCTAGTCTCATCAATTTCACAAACTCACAAAACTTGCGTCAAGAAAAGGATCAAGTTATGAAAACAATATACCGGCCTAGACAAAACAATTACAGCCAAGATAGAAGACCCGAGCATACCGCTAACCACAAAAAACGTTATTTGCCTAGCTTGCGGTAAGAAAGGCCATAATAGCAAATCCTGTAGATCAAAAGAAAACCTATCCTGTTCATACTGTAAGGGCAAAAGACATGTTGAATCCGTATGCTTTAAGAAAAAGCGTGACCAGCAAAATGTTACAGAAGCCAATTTGACAAATACGTACACGTTCGCTTGCAGTATATCCAACATGCCTACGGCTCAATCTGAAAATGCCATGTCATTGACAGAAACATTGGTAGAACCAACAGAATTCTAATTGACTGCGGAGCAACAGCACATCTGATAAATAACAAGGACCTATTTATTGATCTTGATCCAAACTTCGACAGTACGAATCACTTTGTTGAACTAGCTGATGGTCAACGCACAAACCAATTAATAGACGGCAAAGGTACAGCATTGATTGAATAACAGAAATAACAGATTGAAATAACATTCACAAACTTGCATTGAAAGAATCTTTGTATGCCCCTGCATTTCCGTCTAGTCTATTTTCCGTACAGAAGGCTACTGCCTCAGGAGGTCGAATTGACTTTACGCCCGATTCGTCAACTCTCTATACACCGAATGGAATCGAATTCCCAATTATTCAAGAAAATAGACTGTATTACTTCAAAATAGTCAAACCACCACAAGCAAAGTGGCAAGAACGTTAAATCATTGGCATCGTGCATAAGGACATGCGAACTTTGAAGACGTTCTAAAGTTGCCAAGAGCCACTACTGATATGGAGATAATTGATCCTACGAAACAGCATTGCGACACATGCTTTACAAATAAGCAAAACAGGAACAACATTCCTAAATCGACCACATCGAAAGCTGTCAAACCCTTCGAGAAAGTTAGTAGCGACTTGAGTGGTCCTATCACGCCTACGTCTAGCGAAGGATTCAAATACACTATCAACTTCATTGATCAATACTCAGGATTAGGTTTCGTTGTACTTCCTCAAAAGCAAAGACGCAGCACATATTGCTTTAAGGCAATTCCTAGCTGATGTCTCCCCACATGGGAATGTGAAACAAGTACACACCGACAATGGTGGTGAATTCTTATCACATCAATTTAGAGATATCTTGCTCGACAGAGGAATCAAACACACAACATCCGCTCCTCATTCTCCGTTTCAAAATGGACAAGCTGAGCGACAATGGAGAACACTTACAAATTCCGCTAGATGTATGCTAAATGATGCAAATGTTCCAAAACAATATTGGACTTACGCCATGAAATATGCACAATACTTCAGAAATCGAATTCTATGTCGAAACACTGATAAAACGCCTTACGAAATCGTTACAGGCAAAAAGCCAAGTCTGCAGGACATCCGCGTTTTTGGACAACACTGTACAGTACTTGATGAAACACAGAAAGGAAAATTCGACTCAAGAGAATACCAGGCAGATTTCTAGGTATCAATCCTTTGAATCATGCAAACTATGTACTTGTTGAATCATTAAACAAAATAGTTACATCAAGAAATGTCAAATTTCCTACGCAGCCAACACTCGAAATTCAATCCACAGAAACCTCCGAGCCTGTACACATGCCTACATTAATTGACGATGATGACATCAGTTTACCTGAAAATACAACACATGCAGATGAAGACACGTACGAACTGAACCTACATTCTCGACCTCCACGAACAAAAAAGGAACCAGATAGATACATCTATGAAAGTTTGAATGAAGTCATCGTACACGCATTGAGAACGGTATATGAGAACCCTGAAACATACACACAAGCTATCAAGTCCCGTGATTCGCAACACTGGAAGGAAGCCATGGATAGCGAAATTGCATCTCTCGAAGAGAACGCTACATGGAAAGTCGAACAACTACCCCCAGGAAGAAAGGAAATCAAAGGAAAATGGGTATTTACAACGAAATGTGACGAAAAAGGAGAAATTGAGAAGTACAAGGCAAGATATGTGGCAAAAGGGTGTTCACAAGTCCCTGGGTTAGAATTTAGCGAAACATACTGCCCTACAACTCGTCTCACATCGATTCGCTTGCTTCTACAAAACAGCCATGCAAAAGGATATGAAAATTTATCAATTAGATGTGAAGTCTGCATTCTTACATGCGCCGATAGAAACTGACATATACCTTGAAATGCCAGATGGATACGAAAAATTCATTGATGGTCAAAAACTCACTTGTCATCTACAAAAATCTATTTATGGACTGAAACAAAGCGGTAGAAATTGGCACGAACTGATAACTACTTACTTGAATACATGTGGTTTCAAACAATCTGAAAATGATTCGTGTCTATTCACAAAGTCAAACAACAATTAAAATAACTTACATTCTCATATGGGTAGACGATATCCTTATCGCTTCAAATGAACAAAACGAAATTGATCAAGTCAAGCATAACTTGGAAGGCAAGTTCAAGATGGATGATCGTGGCAAACTAAATTGGTTCCTAGGAATGAAATTCACACGAGAAAGACCATACCTACATGATCAATCAATCTGCTTACATCGACAAAGTCTTGACTAAGTTCAATATGAGTGAATGCAACACTACTCCGACCCCTGCAATTGAAGGTATAAAGTTACATGCATCACAAAATGAAGAGACAACTGAATTCGACTATAGAGGCCTGGTTGGCAGTCTACTCTACCTGATGCTGGGAACTAGGCCAGACATAGCCTGGATTGTCAACAAACTTTCTCAGCATCTCAACAACCCTGGACAAGAACATGTCAAAGCAGCCAAGTACGTTCTACGTTATCTAAAAGGTACGAAAGATTTCAATCTTTGTTACACAAAATCCGAAACATGTACATTGACTGGCTACACAGATTCAGATTGGGGATCTAATACTGATGACCGAAAGTCAACCTCAGGCTATGTATTCAAAATAACCGGCCCAATAAGCTGGAAAACAAAACGACAACCAACAGTTGCTTTATCCTCGACGGAAGCTGAATACATCTCTCTCGCGGAGACAATCAAAGAAGAAATCTATCTCAGACGACTGCTCGTTGATTTTGACCTACAAACTGAAGAAACCAAAATTTTCTGCGACAATCGCGGAGCTATTGCCTTATCCGAAAATCCGATAAACCACCAGCGCACAAAACACATCGACATCCGCTATCATTTCATCCGTAACTACATCAGACAGAACACATGCTCTTTGTATCATATTAATTCTGATAGTAATCCAGCTGACGCTCTGACCAAACCGCTAGGCAGATCCAAGTTCAAACGATTTTGTGATCTTATTTTTCTGACTGATTAAATGGTATTGAATATGATACTACGTACACATTTAACCCCCATTACTTTACTGTTTACGTCATCTGTACTATTTCTCAAAGCATCTATGCATGTATATATATTCTGTTATTATACACAGATTAAGGGGGCGTGTTGTAATATAATCTGTGATGTCTGTATATCTAATCCATGCGTTTCATTCAGCGGTGAGTGGCTGACTCACTCCAACGTCATTCCCGATGACTGTGATTCTGCTATTATTGGATCGACGTCATCGTGTGCGCGATGTCGATGTCTGGAAAAAGAACTTTCACTTTCGCTGCTCAGGCCAGCTACGCCTGACGTCAAGAATTATAGCTTTCTGTCCGTTTACAATTCCTATGTTCAATAAACGATTGAAATGAACTGATATGACTTCTTCTACACTCGCAACAGCAGGTCCTGAACTGGTTGACACAATCGGTCGTATTTTCAATTCATTGCCATCCTTATGAGTTTTGATAAGATGGTAGCCTACTCAACCATGGTACCGAAGAACTCAATTAGGGCCTACCCCATATTATAGTCCCGCCTCCCACTCTGGGTTTTATTCGTTATTCCAAAAAACGAAATTGAATTGCCGGTTACTTTTTAATTTGAGATTTTGAAAAAATAGAACAGGCAACTGCCATTCTTGCCACGAACTCTAATTGAGTAGAGGCGATGGTGTAGACCTGTTGATATTTTATCTGATGTTTATGACTATAAATGAATGTAGACAAGAATCGACTTCGAAATTAGAACATAAGATGATTGAAACTTTAGCAAATTAGGACACATATGCTTAAAGCCCTTCAAGACTGCATATATGACATTCCACAAAGATCAGTCATTTTCTTGTCAATTCTGCTAGTCATATCTAGAGCAGTCTGGATTGAAATTTTTGATAATGATTTGTTGACAGAAAATCGGATGTAGCTTAATGCCTCTCGGTTTAAAAGGAATTCCAGGGAGATCTAGAGAGGGGAGGCGAAAGGCCCTCGTACTACTGACATTAGTAGGCGGAGTTTTAAGACAAAAGCTTTCTACTATTGCTTACTGCGCGATTTTTTTATCTTTCGATCATTTGAATCATCTACTACTGCAGAGAATTTTCGTTTCAAGGTGTTCTTGATGAAGCAATTAAATAATACTCTACAGAGAAAGACAAACACTTCATGTGACGAAGAACACTTAGTCTGTACTATATGTTTCGATGTGCCACTCTCAGTCATTTTCCGGTGAACAGCAGATGCAAAAGTCTTTTGTTGATTATCATTTTTGTACAAAGAATTTCTGTAAAAAGTCATCACTACTGATTATTTGTTCAAAATATCCGTAAATATAGGCATGTAGCGGCTCTTCTCCGAACAAATGATTTCCTCGCTGAGCCGTGCGCTAACTTTCCCCGTTACGCTGCATTCACCGACTTCCCTTTCTCGCTTCTCTCTCCCTATTGTATTGAAGTATATGAGAATCGTGCTTGATGAATAAAGACACAAAATAAGCAGATACTGACTTCTACAAGTAGTAGCAGAGCGTCCTACGTCCACGCCATTTTGAACAACTGCGCCATGTTGACTGCCATCGAAAGCGAACCTGCCTCACCTCAAATCGCCAGAATCTCCGTGAAACCTCCTCCATTTTACCGAAAGTCCCCGGATACATGGTTCCGCCAACTTGAGTCCCAATTCGCCCTCGCCAACGTTACGTCATCTCGGACAAGATTCCACCACGCCTTGTCCGCCTTACCGGAGGAGATCGCCTGCGACTTGGACCCCGATTTGACTCTTTACGACGACCTCAAAGAGGCAGTATTGACATCCTTACGCGCCAACCGATTTCAACTGATCGAAGAGGCGCTCGCGTCTATCCAACTAAACGATCGGCGTCCGCCCAGTTCGTTATGGATATAAAGAGGCGATTCTCTGAGGTCGGACTTAAGGCTGACGACGCCGTTATCAAATCTCGTCTCCTTTCTGCCTTGCCATCATCACTTCGATCGGCTAGTGGCACACGAAGACGTCGATATAGATACGTTTGCAAAGATAGCGGACAGCATGCTCGCCGTAACCGCTTTAGACTCGCCGTTCGCGGTTTGTGGTATTCAACGTCGTCGTCGTCCAAACTCAGCCTCCCGATCCGATTCTCACGATTTCGCACCACGACATTTCACGCCAACCAACGCCCCAAGGTGTGTAACGCCCATATATATTATGGGTCTCAAGCTCGAACATGTCGTTCATGGTGTCAGTGGCCACAAAAGACTGTACCCATGGTACAGAGAGGACAACAAACCCCGCAACAGTCACGAGCCCCATCGCCGTCAAACTGATCGGTCATGCGTACGGGCCGAGCCATGACCATGATCAGGCCTGCACTCTGACTCTTTCTACTCACGTTCTGTCATCAAGCATGTCGTTCTTGATCGACAGTGGTGCCGAACGTTCCCTCATTCCTATCACATACGTTCCTCGCACGCTCATTACTGCTTGCGACACTAAGTTGCTTGGAGTCAACAACCAACCTATTGCAGTTTACGGTCAATGGTCTCTGGATGTGACTCTTCGAAGCTTGCGCCGGGTATTTACCGTCAATTTCGTTATTGCCGATAGCATCCCCATATTGGGGGCAGACTTCATCACTTCCAGTGGTCTGCAATTAGATATGCGTTCACGCCAATGGTTGCACGATCCGCTCACAAGTCGTTGCTCCGACCTCACACCGCTCCGTTCTTCTCCCATCCGCATCCGTGTCGTTGAAGCAATTTACCCTGAACTTGCTGACTTTCCGATCCTCCTTCATCCGCCAGATTATAACTGTGGTTCAATGGTTACGGTATCTCACACAATCGACGTTACTGGTGGTCCTGTGTCCTGCAAGGCACGCATTCTCTCTCCTATCAAATTTGAAGTGGCCAAATCAGAATTTGATAAACTTATGCAACTGGGTATTATTCGCCCATCCTCCAGTTCTTGGGCATCACCACTGCATGTAGTAAAAAAACCGGATGGTACCTGGCGACCTTGTGGTGACTATCGTGCTCTAAATGCCATTACTAAGCCAGACCGTTACGTAATCCCCAACATAGAAACATTTCACCACCGACTTCGAGGTGCACGCGTATTCACAAAGATAGACCTTGTCAAGGCTTACTATTTCATCCCAATGGCAGAAACCGACATTCCGAAGACAGCAATCTGCACCCCCTTTGGTTTGTTCGAGTTCTTGAGAATGCCTTTCGGACTAAAAAATGCGGCCAGCACGTTCCAACGCTTTCTTGATTCAATTTTTCGTGATTTACCGTTTGTTGTGACCTACATCGATGATGTCATGATCTTCAGCGACTCTCTAGAGCAACACCAGCAACACCTAAGAACCGTGTTATCCCGGCTCACTGACCACAACCTCCGTATTCAGCCTGCTAAGTGCACCTTCTCCAACGACTCCATCGAATTCCTCGGTTTTCACGTGAGCGCTTCCGGTATAAGACCGCTACCTGCCCGCGTCGAATCATTGTGCACACTTCCAGCACCGAATGACGAGAAGGATTTACGCCGTTACATAGGTATGTTCAATTTTTACCAACGTTGTATTCCTCAGTTCGCCGAACTTGTCGCTCCTCTCCGACAACAGCTATCTCCCGGCACATTTGCATGGTCAGAGGTGCACCAGCAAGCCTTCGAACAATTGAAATCTGCTTTGATGGCCTCCGTTACTCTCACTTTCCCAGCATCCAACGCCAGCTTGACTATCGCAACCGACGCTAGTGCTCATGCCATTGGGGCTTGTCTGCACCAAATTGTTGATGGGGACTCTCAACCGTTATCGTTTTTCTCTCGCAAGCTGTCGGCTACCGAACGCAATTACAGTACTTTTGATCGTGAACTCCTTGCCATTTTTGCCTCCATTAAGAGATGGAAAGAGTTTATATACAGTCATAATGTCACCGTTTTTACCGACCATCGACCCATCGTTGGCGCTTTCGGCAACACCAAACCCCGCTTCTCCGATCGACAGCAGCGACAGTTTTCTGTGATAACCGAATACGTTAACGACATCGTGTATGTGGCTGGCCACGAGAACGTCGTAGCAGATGCTTTTTCTCGGCCCCCGGCATTACCTCCCTCTGAATATACAGTCGCAACGGTACAAGATGCAGATAAAGTTTTCCCTATTGACCTACCAGGAATTGCTGATCGGCAAGCCAGCACTGACTTTGATCGCGACTCATTAAAAGTTTATCCAGTCGGCTCTCGGCAACTCTACTGTGAAACTTCCCAGCCTAATCCCAGGCCTTTCATCCCAATAGATTTACGCCGCTCTATTTTCGATTCTTTGCACCATCTTTCTCATCCTGGTCGCAAAGCTACATTTAGATTACTCAATACACGCTATTTCTGGCCAAAGATGAAGACCGATATCGAAACCTGGTGCGCTGAGTGTCTACCTTGCCAACAAAGCAAAATCGGCCGCCACATTAACTGCCTCATCCTACACAACGCTTCACCATAGTTCACATTGACATCGTCGGACAATTAACGCCTCCTGACCTCGAACAACGCACCCGACCTCGCTACCTTCTGACCATGATCGATTCATACTCTAGATGGATTGAAGCCGAGCCTATCGCCGACATTTCAGCCGAGACAATCGCTAAAAGCTTCCTAAACACATGGATCGCTCGTTTCGGACCCCCTCTAACCCTTATTACTGATCGGGGAACTCAGTTTCGTTCGGAATTGATGGCTAAACTCACTGAGTTACTCGGCATTCATCATATCCGGACAGTAGCTTACAATCCCAGAGCTAACGGAATGATCGAACGGGTGCACCGCAATTTAAAGACCGCCCTTAAAGCGAGGGGAAAGTATTGGCTCGATCAACTCCCCATCATTCTTTTCGGTTTGCGAATATTTCCAGACGAAAACAATATCTCTCCATTCTCTACAATTACTGGTGAACAACCGCTTGTCCCACCGCTGGCTCTCAACGACATCAAATTTATTTATTTATTTAGTACACCAATAAGTGCAATGAGCACCAAGGCAACACAGGAAATACATTCAGGAGGGAACAATTAGAAGTTACAATAAAACATAAAAAGCTTTCGTTTAAACTGTTTCACCGTTTCACTGTTCACAATATCGTTGGGGAGGCGGTTCCAGTCATCTATAATGCGGTGGGAAAAAGAGGATAGGCGACAATTCAGATTTGTTGGGTGGCGGAAAATTTTGTAGTCATGTCCACGGGTTCGGGAAACACTAAAGGTGAAGGAATTAGGATCACTTGGAGTAAGGTGGTTACATATTTTGAACACGGTTGTAAGGTCCATAATCCGACGACGACATTGTAGTGTTGGGAGTTTCAGAGCTCTCAGTCTTTCTTCGTAGGGTAACGAGGATAGACACGGATGCTTTTGGTGAATCGAACGTTGTACACGTTCGATAGCCAGAATGTCTTTTAATTTTTTTTCAGGGATCGGATTCCAGACTGGGATGGCATAATTCGAGGTGAGGGCGGACCAGTGTCTTGAAGAGACGAATAAGCAGTATCGGGCCGTCCCGAGAGACGAATGTCCTGAGGATGGCAGATACAATGCGATTCGCTTTCTGAACACAGGTCAGAATGTGCCGAGAGAATTTTAGGTCTTTTGAAATCAGAACTCCAAGGTCTTTGACACACTTGGAATTATTCAGGAAACTTCCATCCAGACGGTAGTCCGAGCTGGATTTGCGAAATCCAAAGTGTAGAATGGAGCACTTTTGGGGATTGAGCGATAGCTGCCATTTCTTCGACCAGGTGGTTACAGCATTGAGGTCAGCTTGCAAAAGTTCTTTGGCTTTCAGGGCATCAGTGCGCTTGATTTCAGAATACAATTTTACATCATATCAGCTAAAGAAGAGTTTGTCAAGGTGTCAACAATGTCATTAATAAAGGCGACAAACAGATCTGGGCCTAAAACGGATCCCTGGGGGACACCAGAAATCATGCTGTATGGGGAAGAATGCACACCATCCACGACAACACTCTCAGTTCTATCCTCAAGAAAAGCTTTCAGAAAACATAGAAGTCTCCTCCAATGCCCAAGGAAGTCAATTTCGAGAGGAGACGAAAGTGAGGGACTGAATTGAACGCTTTTTCAAAATCGAGATAGATGACGTCAGCCCACTGACCGCGATCCACAACAGATGTTAAAATCCTCGAGGAATTCTAAGAGCTGGTGGGTGCTAGACGAATTGGATCGAAAACCAAATTGAGAGCGCTTGATTATGTCATATTGGTTCCAAAACTGCCACAGGTGATCGCGAACAATCGACTCAACAGACATCAATTTTGGAGGCAGTACAAGTCAGGCTGACCGGACGGTAATTCTCTGCCTTCTTGCGACAACCTTTCTTATGTATAGGAGTAACCAGAGCGTGCTTCCAGACTAGCGGGATATTCCCTAACTCAAAAAAGATCTGGAAAAGGCGAGCAAGAAGTGGAAGCAGAACAAAAGCACCTTGTTTGTAGCAGATGTATTGAATGCCATCAGGGCCAGGGGAGGAGAAATTCTTCTTATGTGATAGGTGGAAGCGAATTCTATCAGGTGTGAAGACTACATCAGCGAGGCAATGATCAGTTTGTGCATGAACAGCAGGTATGGGAAGAGACTCAGAGGTGAAAGCAGATTTGTAGGAATCACCAAGAATAGTAGCTGAGTGTAGGGGATCATACACTACTCGGTCAGTGGACGGGTCGACAAGCGGACCAACGGTGGTTCGAACCTTTTGTTTAGATTTTACATAGTTCCAGAATCGCTTAGGATTGTCACTGTTAGCCAAAGATAATTCAAAATTGTAAATAGATCTGCGGATTGCTTGTTTCAAGAGGTTAGATGTATGATTGCGCAAACGTCTAGCCTCTTCAGATCTGGTGTCAAGGAAGATACGTTCCGCCCTTCTGCGCTGTAGTTTTAAAGAACGAATTTCTGGAGAATCCCAAGGAGGTCTGTTACTTCGAAGATAATTCATGGTTGGAACTGCTGACGATAAAGCACCGTGAATAGCGGATTGAAAAGAAGCCCATATCTCATTCACATCTTTGTGCTGGAAGCAACTTTCCCAGTTATTGGAAGCGAGAATGGAACGGTACAAGTCCCAATAAGCCTGCTTAAAATTATAACGAGGAGTCGACTTGGAAGAAATTGGTTTTCTTTCTGCAGAAAAAGCCAGTTCAGCCAAGACCATATTGACAGAACTCTCTACTAAACTGCATGACATAATTCATCCTTTCCGTTTGCCTCAACGCCGATCAACAAAGACTTATCTACCGGACAGTCTGAATCATTGTACGCATGTGTGGCTTCGTCTTGACCGCGTGCGCTCTCCTCTCGAGGCCCCATACCAAGGACCCTACGAAGTCGTGCGTCGCGCTGCAGACACCTTTACAATCATCATCAAGTCCAAACCTGAAATTGTGTCCATCGATCGCCTCAAGCCAGCTGTGCTACGTCATATTTCTCCTGCTAGAGATACACAACTTAATTCTACAGCCCCGACGTCATCGTCTCCGTCTCCTGATCCCACTGTTTGTGACTCGCTTAGCCCACGGATTACTCGCTCGCACACGCGGAATCGTAAGTCAGTTACGTTCGCTGACAATGTTTGAGTCATTGGTTTGACTTGGCAGCTCCGCAGACTGGGGAGGGAGTCTTGTAGCGGCTCTTCTCCGAACAAATGATTTCCTCGCTGAGCCGTGCGCTAACTTTCCCCGTACGCTGCATTCACCGACTTCCCTTTCTCGCTTCTCTCTCCCTATTTGTATTGAAGTATATGAGAATCGTGCTTGATGAATAAAGACACAAAATAAGCAGATACTGACTTCTACAGGCACATAAAGTAAAGCACAGTTCCGAAGGGACAGCCAGTCCCCCACGGTCAACCATCTTGAATAGACGATCATTCAAGTCAGTTTCAGAAACATCTAGTGGTTCGGAGTCAGTTTGTAGCAGAATTATTTTGCAAGATGTGCACTTGTTGGTCCTGCTCACACTACGACCACAATATCCGGAAACGTAATATAAGATGTTGAGATTGTCTTCACTAATGTTCTGAATTTCTTCCACTGTTGCGAAGGAGGCATACAACCAATCCGAATCCTCGGGGGAATCCGCACCTTGTTCTGAGCTGACCATTTCAGAAGTACCAGCAAAGCCCTGGAAAGAGCTGCTTGGGTCATCCAACTGCAAGTCACGGGCAGTTATTCGAGACCTCATTTCGCTAAGAGTGCGAATCCGTTTCTCTCCTTGGAGAAGTTGATTGACACTTATAAAGAAATTTCCGCCACATAATTGACGGTACCACCCAAATCTGCCTTCTATTTGATCTGACGATATCTTGCCCAGAAGAACGAATTGGAAGTCGCGTCGGAGGAGGTACTCTGCTAGATCAGCCAGAGCCAAGAACGTTTGACGGCAAGCAAGGAACGTTTGCGACGACAGTCCAGGACGTTTGCTGGCTTCCCATGAAGAGAGTAGCGCCGCCACGCTTCGCAGAAATTCAGCGTTTTCACAATTGATCTCCGATATTGCTTCCAAGAAGCTGTCCCTTTGTTTCTTCCTACAAAAAAATACAGATTGGTGTGAGGGATAATACGAGCTGTACATGTTCAGAAGCTTGCATCTCAAGATAGGACCACAGGACTAATTTGCAATAGCATAATTGCACTAAAGTGATTTAATACAAACAAGTTTGATTCATTATCTGACTAATTTTGCTCATTACTGAGTCAGCAATTTTTCGCGTTTTAGAAAAGGAGCACACGCGAAATCTCCTAAGTCCATAGAGTCGATTCCCTAAGCGGTTTCATTCGATACACGTCAAATTTAACTTACATGTAGTAATCTAGCTAACCTTTGACTACATGTAGGACCTACATGTATATATTGTTTACCAATGACACACCGTACTTATTTATATAGAAAATAAGAAGAAACAATGTCAAAATGATATTACTTAAGTGTGCAGACGCGCATGATGCAGAGCCTTTTACCGGTAGCTGATACATGGATGAAAAGGATCTCACCTTTGTTTAGCGATTTCACGCTTACAATTTTCCAGCATCGTTGCACCATCTCCACGAAGTTAGCAGTAGGCAACCACTCAGGCTTGGAATAATATCGCAACCCAGCAACGGTAGAATCGTGAAAAACACCTGTAAAATGTAAAATATATAATTTACACCTGTATACATTCAAAAACATCTGAACAATCTGAACTCGATTAATTTTACAGTTTACTCGTAGGATTTGCCTATTCTCGTGTCGGACATGCTAAGTCAGGACTGCGCAGCAATGATTAATATTAATCGTGATAGCCAAATGCCGAGTGTTTTTTGAATTTTGATTATGATGTAAGATTGATTGTATGTTGAATACTCACTTTGTGCATGTTTTGGAGATGTTCTCGATATGTTCTTAGGGAATAGGTTTTCCTTTTTGAGGGCATGGGCAACTTTAAGGGATAGATGCTCTTCGGTGAAATACAACTCCTTGATATGCGAATATTTGACACGTGATCCTGGTGCGATTTCGTCAGTTCCTCGGGAATATCATCAGGTAAACGGAATTCAGAGCGATTTACCTGCAATTTTATAAAAATTCCATACAACATAAGCATGCAACGATATCATTTCATAAAAATTGACGACTTAGAATGAACGGTAGGTAGGCTAACTATATGTTTTCATTAAGAAAACTGATAAAATAGCTTACTGATGCATTCATGTAGCCAGACCGGAACTACACCTATAGGGATAGAAGCTTACATGAATTGACATAAAAATGACATATATGTACAGATCAGTGAATATAATTTTTTATGAACCTCAATCATTAGCTACTGCAGTTGTTCACGTAGGCTATTTCAATGTGCTCTATGCAAGTCTGACCCTATCTAGGACTGATATCGTAGTTAGGTATTGTTTAACATGTACAGGGAAATTATGAATGCGTACTGAACTACCCGTACATTAAGTGAGATAAAACATTACTTACCCAGTTATTGAACACATTTTCCAAATTGTGGGTGGTATCAAAACAAAGGAACAGGCGCTCGTTCGGGACAGTCGGATGTTCAATAGAAGATTCCAAGTTTCTATTCGAAAGTAACAAATACAGAGCGTGATTGACAGCATGATTGTCCATCGAAACAGCTTGAATGAAGACAACGTTGTGGAGTTGTTGAATTACTTGGTTGAATATCCATGCAGAAGATCGGTGTTGAGAGTATCCACAGACCACAGCTACCAAAAACACGACATACGAATATTTTGATGAGATGCTGTGAATCATGAATGCCAACACAGTTTTGGCAGGCTTTCCATCCTTGGTTAACCCAATGACCCGTCCGTTTTGATATTCGATGCGCTGTGCAGTATAGATTTCATCGATTATAAGAACCATCTTATTTTCTCGATTCATTTAAAGAAGAGACTCGTGAATCGAACATATTCGACATCAATCCTACACTGATTCACGGAATTGACCTCCGAAAGCTGTTGCAATCTTCGCACAGTTGGCAAAATGAATAGATGACGTAATTGCTTATATGTAGAATTACTTGTTAGTTGCCACAGAAAGGCATTCGACATCGTCAGACACGAGAACCTACGCGAGTTCTCAGGTTTGAAACATAAGGATAACTGCTCCGACAAGAATAAAAGGAGTGATCGATGATCTTGTTCATCGGTAAGTTCTGCGGATTCTATTATGAAGGTAGTCGCTAATTCCAACCGTTCATCGATGAGTACCTTATTCTCGTCGATCAGTGATTTTCCATATGCAAGAATGTTACTTAGACTACAAAATGACTTGACTCCTTTCTTCATTCGGTTGTCAATCACTGATTTGGATAGATGTTGGTCATACCTTGTATTTGGTATCAACGCAGTCCTCAGAAAAAGTTTAGTCATAAGCTGATCACTGACGCGTAATGCAGTAGTTGAGGAGTCTCATCGAAGTCATTAGAGTTGCAGAGGTAAAGAAAGTCAATGAAATTCTGCCTCACTAATATATCGAAGCCATTCGGCATATTGAAATCTGAAGAATTCAAACCCTGGCGTAGACTATCGAAATCAGTTATACAATCATTCGCCATCGCTCTTGAATTGAGCAGTTCAATTCGGTTGTTTTCCACCTCCAGACGACATGACGACAAAGCAGAAGTAGATCTCTTACAAGGTTTTCTTACTGTTCTATACGATGGCTGATTGGGAAAGATTGATGGAACCGCCGAAGGCTTCAAACGACAGCGCTGTAATGAATCGTCGTTTCGTCGATTTCGGAGGTCTTGTGAATTTCTCTCGATAACGTACGTCCTCATTGAAATGTAGGGCACAGACGCGATGATTGCTGCTTGGCAGCCACTCGCTTCCATCGGGATTGATTCGTCGAAGCCAGTGTTTTAACAGATTATTATCTGTAGGAAATCTGAACACGGAGACCGACGAGCCGGAATCGTATCCGGTCCTGCATTCCGGTACACAGCACTTAAAACCCATGTTAAAGAAGCCGAGGCGACGAACTTAGTAGCACCACAAGGAGCAGACGTCAAAATGAACCTGATACTCGCAAACCAAACCTTCACCTCAGGTGAAGGCCAGCTCCTCAAGTGCACGCATTTAATTGGCTCTCGGTCAGATCTCCCTGCTTATCGATACGTGTGCTATTGTTCATCCGCCTCTCCTGCCACTCATACACTGTTGTCAAACTTTGTGAACGCGTGAATACAAGCATTCTGTGAGAAGCAGGCGAAGCGTCAATCCCGAGTGCTGATCTGACGAAAACATCACCTCCGCCTACTGTTGGCAGACAAGAAAAGAGTGCTAAGCAAGTTTCGCCTCCCGAAATTCCATTTGATTGGAAGACAAGTATCTTGATTAAATTTGTATTTCATGTGACTACTATCATTCAGACTTTAGTGGCATCGTGCTTTTCCTTTGTATACCCTATCTCTTTCCTGTTATTAACAGAATGTTTAGTTGTTGTGAAAGAAGTTAGCCTAATTTGTGTCTGGACCTTTGTCTCTATTCCTTCCCATGCCATTCCCCAACAATAAAAAATCCTAATTGCCATTATTCTTTTGATTAACAGCGAATGAAGAGATCAGATTGAAGGGATTCGAGAGATTTGAAATTCTATGCCGAGAAGAGCGAAATGTAGGGGTTTCAAAGTTCACTTTCGTCTCTGTTTACTGCCAGAGATTATTATTATCAAATCTAGACTTGGCGAACCATAAATAATCCTTATTTGCTTATTTGGATATTTTTTCTATTTTTGTAATAAAAACGGATGTCGGAAAATTGCACTTGTCAAATATCAACCACGTCGCAAAATCTACATGTCAAGCATGCAGCCTATTTGGTCTTGAGAATCACGTCAGGTATTATTGCGACAACAATTTTATAATCTAATTATGATATTCTAAATATGGGCATCAAAATATGTCTCTACGTTAAATATGACTACCATAAAGCCAGATAGAATTATACTAAACTTTGAATGATCTGGCCTTGTAAGTCATCAGGCAATAGAAATGAAAACAATCATTTTCGTCCATGTGGCTCTAGTTGTATTTGAAATGGAATGAAGAATTATCAAACATATCAATTGTTCACCTTCAATAACAGAATGCCACTAAGAAAATGCAGGTCGAAGAAAGAGGGAGCGTAGGCAGTAAACTTTGGTCTTGAATATATACACTAGTATATTTATACTGATGAATATCACGTTGATAATGATTATTTACACACGATCATGAGTGTTGTACGAATGGCATACTGATTATTCGAAAGACTGATTGAAAACGATGAACAACCTGAAAATAACTTCAGGTTTTGGAATCTGGAAGAATAGTTGTTCAAAAGACGAAGAAAGAATAAGGAAGTAAAAGTTCTCTGGATGAGAAATTAAAAGATGGCTAGACTAAGTTAGGTGGATCTTTAAAATTCGTTTTGTCAGGGCATAAAACGCACGGTATGCGTCCACACAAACACACTTCACAAAGGAAAGCAGCACTGGATCTGCACGTATGACTATCAAGAAAAATCAAACAAGAGAAAACAGGGAGGATTCTTCTCAAGGACAGTAGATATAAATGAAAAAAATAAAACAAACATGGCATTAAGGGAATAGATACTGATGAAAAAATAATTACAAATTAATGAATATTTCGCTCGATTGCTGGAGAACAATATGGCTGGAAGAACCGTTCTCCTTGGCCCACTGGGAACCCAACAAATTTGATGAGGAATACGCTACCTAAGGCGGACCAAGACATCTCCTCATGGAGGAAAATAACAGGAAATGCACACTGGAAAGCTGTTTATACGCTTGAAGTTGGCGTTTCTAGGCCTCCTCTGTAGGAGTCACCCCTCCATCACTGTCATCCTCTTCACCATCAGCAAGTGGTGGAGGAGGTGGGTTTACTGGGTGGGAGGGCCCTTCATAGCCATTTCCGTCTTCACCAAGAGTCATGTATTGGCTGCCTGAAAGCGACGTGGGATGGGGAGGGAGGGAGGTAAAGGTCTGGATGCATGTTACTTTAAACGACGACTGGGAAGCTCTTCATCCTCTGTTGTTGCACAACCCGTTTACGACGGGAGGTGGATTGTAAAATCTTGGGGGGGGGGGGAGTATTCTCTTTGTGGTCGCACAACTGTTACACAGCCCCCTGCGACAGCTCCAGCAGTGGCGGTGCGTGTGGCAGAGGCGGCGCAGGCCGCATGGACCGCATTGGAGAGGCGCGTTGGCTTGCGCATGGAATGGGAGCAGGCATGGTAGCGGGTACAGGAGTGGGTACGGGAGTGGTCGCACTCTCGACTGGTGTTCCATAGTGTGAGACGGCCTTCCTGCAAGCATTCCCATCTAACTCGTCCTCGAGATCCAACTCACGATTTATCTCGCCAACCGTCGATGCTAAGCGGTTATGGTGAACAGCGGGGTGAGAATCACTCAGTCCCACTGTCTGACATCCGACATGTCCCAGAAATACTCTACAAAACAGAGGATAGGAATATATATGAAGGCGAACGATGGGAGGTAGAATGAGGTGAGGCACGTGGCATTATCATGCGAAACATGCAGGATTCATCTTTCTAACTTCCATATTTTTTAAGTATAAGTATCAATTTCATGCCCTACTGAAAAGTTGAATAAGTAGATCGTCTTTAATTAAGAAATCTAAATAAATTCTTTGTCAGCACAAATTTGAAAAGCAAGAGTGTAGGGATCTATGGCCAGTAAACTACTCAGGTAATATTAAGATATTTTATGAAAAACAAACAAACAAAAATGCAAATCTAGTCCCTGAATATCACTGGACTATGGTTATAAATATTATAGAAAAAGTATAAATAGTCGACAACTGTTGTGCGCATTGACACACACCCCTGTTCCAATACTACTTATGGCGCAGCTGACAACTTTTTCAAGAAATTTTTAGTACTCAATCACAATTTATGAAGGCATCTGCTTCAGCAACCGCATAATTGCGGCTTCGTCGAATAACCTCAACTGTTTTTCCTCGATGAACTCAAGTGGTTGAAAATCATATTTTAACATCCGCGCTCGCTGTCTTGAAGTAATTCCAAATCATCTGGCCTTTCTTATGATGTTTACTTTTCATAAAACTACATTTTTACGGAAAAGTGAGGTGGAAATATGAGCTGAAAATTTATGAATGTATTGATCTCATAAACCAAAGTTTTTTAGACATTATTTCTTATATAATTTGTTCAACGTGGTCATCACTTAATCAATAAAAATAGCACTAAGCAGATCTCGAACAGAAAACACGTAATAAATAAAGCAGACACGAAACTCGTGTTTTTTGCAAGGCCTTTTCCACCTGAGCGTCCCTTACAGGCATCTTCAGGCAATTGTGTTATTCTTCACATGTGAGATAATACGTAATATATACGATCGTCAATTACGACTTTCAAACATCACTGGTCTCAAGCTATGTGCAAATCAATTAGCACATGATATGAAAGGGAATCTTATCAAGTCTCTAACCAATAGGGAGTCACACCCGTAAGATCGCAGGTTGAAAGGCCTTGCAAATAAACTGTTGGTTGGTTTATTTAACGTGGTTTCTGTTCGGAGCTTAGTGCTAATTTTACTTGATTATTTCTTATCAATTGAACGTAGAATTACTCTCATGAGTTTTCGGTCTACAAAGAACATCCGTTATTCTTCATTTTGAGAAAAATAAGGAAATTGAGGTCCAAAGTGTTAATTAAGATAAAAAGCAGTGAAAATTTCACAAAACTTTGAATGTTTGACATCAAATCTCACCAAACGAGCAGATATCTTCAGTTTTATGATAACTATTTTCATTTTCTTAAATCTTTATATGTGATTTGGATCCATTTTCAAAGTTTTGACTCGTAAACGTCTTTACAAAATAAATGATTCAATGGTTACAGTGGTCAGAATGTAGAGAGAATTCAAAATTATCACATCCCTCCAGGCAGCTGAGTTGATCAATGGCTAATATTCAAGACATTTGAATATAGAAAGGATTCGCAAAAACATTCGTTGTGGCAATTCTGATAGATTGTTTCAAGCATTTTGAAAAATTCATTGGGATGTCATTAGATATGCCAGTACGAATACCTTAGAAAGTGAAGGCCGTTTATAAAATAAGACTGAAAAGACAACATTAACAACACAGTTAATACATAACATTTCACATATATACTGGTACATGTAAATGAAAGGATAAATGATATAAAGCAAACGGTTTAGTACATAATAAGTATAAACAAAATAAGTCTTGTGACATAAATTGTTCGTTTCAACCATTTTTAAAAGAAGATTGCCAAATTAAATGACACTGCGCACCAATTCAATAGGATACCTAGGCCCTGATTTAAAAGAAGAGTAAAGCATTATACTTCACACCAAAATAGAAATCCTCAAGCCTCAGGAATTTAAACGAATACGAATGCGACAGATCCCGACTAAGACTACGCATCAAATCAGTCTACTGCACAGCAGCAATTTCATTACCAACTCTAAACAATCACAACAGTGCATTGATCATTGCATCGTAGAATAAAAATGGTGCACACTATCTGTCCGGCGAATAAGATTCTAGTCTGCAAAAAACAGAACGATGCTTCATGGATGGAAAGAAGGGAACCCTGAGGAACAGAACACATTCAGATGAGCAGTTTGGAAAGAATCAGTGACCTCATTTTCTTCAACAGTACGGAGTAGTAGATCTATGATCACACATATGTAAAGGAAGGCATAAACATGTCCATTATAGGTCCGTTTCAGGTTCGAAATATAAGATGGATTGACTGTCATACCCCAGACTGATGAATAAATGATTTTCGGTCTAGTGTTGATTGACTATACATGGACATTCCTACATGTAAACTACTTCTAAACCATTTGATATTCAGCAACTACAGCTCAACTGAGCCTGAAATGCTTAATTGAGAAAAAGGTTTATACTGCAGGAAAGGTTTATAGTCAGTCAACGTCTTTACAAAGGAGCAATGTACTTAAGTGAGAAGTAAATGAATTCTCACACAATCAAAGCGATCAACGTTCATATGTAGGCGTGCATCCCGTGCATGTATCAAACTGATTCAATAACTAGCATAATGTCAAATTAATACCTCTCCAAGCTTAAGTCACTTAGACACAGAAGTTTTAAGTCGATTCTATCATGGAGCTATACGTTTCGGCTATCGCTATTCTTGTGCTATCAATAGGATGAACATAGAAAAATTTGCAGGCTAAAAGCTCACTAAATGCAGCAGAGTAATTTGTCTCTGAAAGAATGAAGTGGTGTAAGCGGGATTTTTCAACTTACAATAGAGCAGAAAGAATGTTTCAAATTACTTGAAAGACATAGGAATATACGAAGCTAATGTTTTGTTTCTTTCAGTAATAGGGATCAAAGTGTTCATTTCAGACACGGAAAACTTCATTGTTGTAAAAAAGTCGCTTACAACTTTACTTCGTTCTTTCAGTGGACTAGTTGTGCGTCTTACAATTGGTAAAGCTTTTCATAGAGCTGACTGATTTCTAGTTTCAAAAACTTACCAATAAACTCGAATTAAATTTCGATTAAAATTATAGTACGATATTCTTATTACGGTCTGAATATTATCGTTCACCTTCCCAAAACTTAAAAATTCCCTTAGCTAGTACATGTAATGGCAGTTACGGTTAGTAATGGTCGGATTCGCGTCAATGCAGCTCTCGTGCCGCTAAAAAGGATGTCTATTTCTACGGACATAGGAAGATTGGGAGAAAAGCATGCATGATTCGATGAAAATCGTGACTTTTTTGAATTGCTGAAGGAGGAAAATCAAAAGACTTAAAGACCACAGAAAATGTTTTCACACAACCAAAAACCACGAGTACCCCAGATTCAGCATGCGAGGGAGGGGAAAACAAACCTGGCTTATTGGCCACCGGTGTACCGCCCCGTGGGGGAGGCATCGGAGGTGCCAGTGTGTCGGGAATAGCGTGCTCAGGCAGCGTCCGCTCGTCTGTACAGTAGTAAAAGAAAAAAGTGACCCAATGCCATCAGAGATAAATGGATAAGATATAAGAAAGGAGGAGTTTAAGGAAGTAGTCTACAGTAACAGCATCGACAACGATCCGCTAAATTGCAAATATTCGATAAGAAGGGACAATATCGTCACGGAGACATTGTTCTTCAGGAATAACTTGAGGAGCAAAACAGATAAACAAAAGCATCAATTTATATTTCTGTTGGTAACACACACTGATTATATATTGTGACGAAATAACGCCTTGTAAAAGCTCAGCCGTTCTGAGCGAAAAATGCAACATTCCAAAAATTGCCGAACGATCACAGTAATCACTAATACCATAGCTATTAAGTCAACAGTTTAAATGGCACGGGAAAAACGCAATACGATGCAATGATTTGAATTTCAGGATAAACGAGGTTGAATCATTATTATGACATACAATTTTAATCATAGCAAAAATGGTGCCTCGGATTAGTTATTTTGTCTAACTTTCCTTACGTGACAAAACTATGGAAACAACATTCAAATATCGTTTCTCCATCAAAAGATACTTCATACGCATATAGCCGATTAGAGTTAAAATGGTACTCTCATTGTTTTACAATGACTCTACTTTTGAACGGCCTTGTTAAATTTTTCTTTGAAACGAATGCAGTTTTGGTCGCGTCGAGTGAAGCTCTTTGACGGGTTAAACAATCGTAATTTATGTATATTGAGTTCTAACAGAAACAACAACTGGCAATTCTTCTGAACATGTCTGCGCGTCCCATGCTGGAGATCAGTATGCAACCTAATTCACGAGTTGCGACCTCAAGATAATAAATGTACAGCAGATCATTGTGATCCCCCCTGAAATTGATATGACCAACTACTAAATATAATACATAACGTCCGTTTGTTGAGTTTCGTGTATTTCAGGATGCCTCTAAGTAATGAGAATCACACACCCAATAGCAACCCGCAATACCACAACATTGGATGGTAGGCCAGCACGCATCAAGCAGGACGTCCGAATAACGTGTGAAACAAAATTTATATTCCTACTAATGTCTCCCTTTAGCAAAATCTTGAGCGATGTTTCTAAATGTCAATATCATTAACGAATGGAAATGGAAGCCTTTCGATTGAACCCTTACTCAATGGTTGAATCAATATACAATGAAGATTATTTGGTCGTTCTTTGATTCAATATAGATTCATAAATTATCTCTTCTTACCTGGTTCTTCCATGTTACGGAACGTTTTCATCTTGCTCGGAGACTTCTGTTTACCACGAGACGCATACCCTTCCAAGTCACCATCACTCGCAGCTATCACAGCGAGGGTCGACTGCAGATGCTTGCCGAGGGTGCTAAGGGCGTCCAACCAGACGTAGGCGAGATGATGCGGATTCCAGAGAAGATATAATCTGCCATCTTTTTCTTCACCCGCCCACTGCCATGAGGTCGGTATGAGAGGCCACCGTTTCGTCAAAAAGGTTAGACGAGACATAAATTAAAAAATTGACATCCACCAGGATTGATGACAGTGTTGTTATTGGATGACGTAGAGGAGGTAGATTGTGCCAATGGATGCATACTACACTCGACTCCGGAGAGTCCTTCGGTCTCGGCGGACCATCTAACTCATCAGACCCTTCTTGTGAACTCGATGCCACGGTCGATGTTACAGGATACCCATAGGACAAGTCTCCTCTCCAACCTGAGACAACCGATTTATTGTGCCGAAGAATTAGGTGTGGGTGGTGCCTGGACAGGAGAAATAGGGAAATCGTTGTAACGAACACACACTAGTTCTCCGTCTGGGGGTCAATAAGACCCGTGCTGGACACAAGAGAATTTCTGGTACCGGATCCCAACAGAGGATCGTAGCAATGAGTGTTCGTATGAGCGAGTCGTGAGTCCGTCACTAACTGTATCATTGGGTGAGTTTCACCTTTCTGAAGATCGTTCATTGGTGCATGGAAACGGCGACTACGTTTTCGTTCACGTCGATATTTCACGCAGAAATATATGACCAGACAAAGCAGCAATGCTATAATAACGACAGCGAAGATCCCGCCGACGATCCATGCAACCTGCAAACAAGAGATGACATTCTGCCATTTGTTTAGGATACTTGGTCAATGCAGCATATCTGTTATATTTTTATTGCAATCTCTTGCGTGCGAAAAATGACCAAAGTACGAAAACACCGGTATGAACAATTACCTGCAATATGCTGTACATTATTCACTGATATAGAAATGAAACAGAAACAAAGGTAACATTAGGTAGACATTAGAAAAATAGAAAACTGAAAATAAATTGAATGATGATCAGAGCTTCTGTATACTCCATATTTATGATATACACATTTCGTCATCTAGTCCAGGGGTTCTCAACACGTTGCCCGCGGGCCATTTTTTGGCCCGCAATCTTGTTGGCGGTGGCCCGCGAAATTATGAAAACGAGTGAGAGAGACAAGACATGGGTATATTTGGCGGCTTGTCATTGAGCTTGTCTATCAGATTAAGAACAGCTAATTTGTAGCGACATGCATCACGGCGACAAACGTGATGTGCGCGCGCTATTGTCTCCCACTCAATTCATTGAGAAGCTCTGTAGAGAAGAGTGAAGCAAGCTGCAGCCATTGTGTAGCAAACAGATCATACATGTCAAACTACATAGCTGACTTACAAAACTTACATAGCTGAAGTTCAAATCGATTTGACAATCGATTTCAAGATTTTAATGACCTTATTCATTTGATAGGATTTATGAGAAATCCTGTAGAAGAAATGTTGAAATCTGTGCACGTCAATTCGAAAAATTTGAGTGAATGGAGCTGTTGGTGAGCTGCAATTGATTGCGCTGAGAAATAGTGTGTTGTGCAAGAATGCGTTAGAGGTGCAACAACTATGGTTGATATGTGGTTTGACATTCCTGAGGATGAGAAGTATGCATATATTCGACGATGTGTACTTAGGCTTCTTGCAATGTTCGGATCTACTTACCACTGTGAGACTTCGTTCTCTACACTCAACTTCATAAAAAACAAATATCGATCACGCTTGACTAACGCAAATGTACAAAACTGATGCGTCTTGCATTAGACACACCGGTTTGAAACCAAGATTCGTCAAGTTGACAAAAGCAAAGCCTGGACAAGTTTCTCACTGACACAATTAATAGCATTTATGATGTTTTGGATGAAGCCATTTCTATTTTTCTGTTGCAATTTATAATTAGAATATCTTATTGGATTATCATATTCTTCTCATTTAAACAAGGAGTGTTTATATTCATGTACGCATGCATACATAATATGTAATATTTCCAAACGTTAGCATTCATCCAATGAATGATGCCTCCCTCTGGCATATGGTGCCTCTCTTTATCTATAAGCGTTGCATATTTTGTATTTGTGCTTGATAATTGTGCGCATAAAAATAGATTGTATCAACAAAAACGATTGTTCTAAACTCTCACGGGCAATAAATTTTCAAAACCACATGCGTTTGTAAAAGTTTACATGTAGACAGAGATACAGATCTAGCCTATAAGCTAGGTAAGCTTATATAGTACCTTCTAACTATGCCAATTAGGTCCATACCCTAAGAGTTCCTCTACTTAATCATCACAAAACAAAAAAAAAAAACAAAAAAAAAAAGCTTTTTCAGGTTGATTGAAGGATTATTAATGAAACAAATATGGCTTGATAGGCCTATAGGCGCTAGTCAACTCTAACTAATAACGGTACCTATGTATAAACAATATAATAGGAATACAGGGGTTCTTTGGTCATATATTCAGAATCGATTGGCCCGGTAGTATCTTCATTAGAAAAATGCCAGGAAATGCTTGGCCCGCCGAATTTTTGAGTTGAGACCCCATGATCTAGTAGAATTCTGGATTGCATCAAATCTCTCATAACACCATTCACTGTTTGACAATATATTCAGCCTATATAAATGCTCGCTTTCAGTCACGATATGCGGAGGACAAGCTTTTTACCTTCGAAGACGCCAGCATCCACGAATTATTATCTGGAGTTAATCTGACAAGATTTTGACGTTCGCAGCGTGTTCCGTCGTAGCCCAAGCTGCAATTGCAGACGAATGATCCGATGGTATTTCGACAACCTCCTCGTCCGTTGCAGATGTTCCTTGTAACGCCTTGCATTCATTCACGTCCTGATCACAGTAAGTCCCTTTATACTGCCTAGAACATTGGCAAACTGCCCCTGTGTACGATTCAATGCATTCGGCACCGTTTCGGCAAGGATTGACACTCGGTCCACAGTAGCGACCGTATTCGCAGCTCTGACCAGTTATTCCTTTTGGACAAATGCACTCGTAGGAATCACCGCGGGAGTGACAGGTACCTCC
Source organism: Prostheceraeus crozeri (assembly GCA_907163375.1). Lineage (NCBI taxonomy): Eukaryota > Metazoa > Platyhelminthes > Polycladida > Euryleptidae > Prostheceraeus > Prostheceraeus crozeri. The sequence goes on from CAJQUW010010195.1 coordinate 26,076, forward strand.
GTTGTGACAAGGATTGGTGGAACAAGGGTCCGTGTTGATTTCACAAAGTTTTCCCTGCAAGACAATGAACCTGATCAGAATTCGTATTAATATCCTTGACTTGATATTTACGTAGAGTGATTGGATTTTCATTACATTGCAGGGTAGCATCACATTCATATTACTGAATGAACCCTACGAGCAAAGTCTGCCGAATTTGGATACGGCCTTTTCTTGGCAACCGTTCTTTGTGATCCAAGAAGGAATGTCGTTCACAGCGATAAATATTTGTAGTATTTTGCCATTTTCTGTACACGCCTTGAATGTATGAAAGACCTTGGAATTCACATTTCAAATGAGTTTAACTTTGAAAACACAATGTCATTTGTGTCATGAAGGATGGCACTTTCTGTTATTTCGCATCAGTAGATTCTGACTTTTATTTCAAGATTTCACACATTCTCAGTCAGGATCCTCACCTGGTACACGATCGATATTTGAAAACCTAAGCTGGACAAAGACATTGCTTTGATCGAACGTGCACGAGGGCACGTAAGTCAAGACATTCGTGCATTGTCGTTTAACCTGGATATCCTACTAAAACGCTTTAAAGTCTACAACATATGCAATCTCTTCAATGTCGACTTCGCATCATGGAGTTTACTGGTTTTCAAAATTAATGTCAACCTCACAACCCTGAAATCCTGCAATTTTCATCTTATTTAGAGTACACGTGTCATTAACACAGATCTTAGTGACAGTCGCTTTAGCGTTTTTTCCCGAAGAATTTGGTGGACCGTTAATACGGAAAAGACTGTATTTGTAGTGCATCAGTTGAAATTAAGTCTATAAACGAATGTCCCTCTACAAATCATTTTTTTACCGCCGGTCGACCTATGGTCACATGTATCAATGATATCTGTTTATAAATCACATACAACAGATATTGCAGTCAAAGTCAAATGGAAATGCTTGCTTCACTCTATTTTGCTCTCTTGTTGACCAGTAAGCTTACAATTCCTAAATCAGACCCATTATATTTTGAATACTTCAAATTCATCAAATAAGCTTTGCGACTGAAACACAAATAGATACGTCAAACATGTTTGAAGAAGGCACTAAAATATATGGTTGCGTTAAGTCAACAGTCTTTTCCTTAGTTACCCATCTCAAAATAATGAAAGGTTTCAGAGAAACATAATATTTGCAAATTATTCTTGATTTGCACCTTTCCAGATTTGTGATAAGTCGGATGAGTGCCGAAAACGTTTACAGTTCTAGCTAATACAGGAAGTTCCTTTTAAATCATCCTTCGACGCACATAGAAAATGTCCATTCTTACAATAGTTCAATGTCAAAAACAAGAGAGAATCAAGTGAAACTCACAGCAATTAATTGAATGCCTGTAGGGTTAGATTTCTAGGTATAGAAATCCAATGACACCTACACTGTGTTATTTACATGTATTACATGCTATATTACATTTTGAATTTTGTACACATGCCAATGCTTCACACTCAATACAGAGTTATAACTAACAAGACGTAATTCTACATTTGGTGAGCCCGACTACCGAATATGTCTACTAGTGCAATGACTTCAGACGACATTGAGCGTTTATCTCAAAGCCTATTATCGCTTGAGCACCACAGTACATCTAATGCTGTCTCATTAAAGTTGCCTGAATTTTGGTCTCATAATCCCGACATTTGGTTCTCGGGCGGGGGGGGGGGGGGGTGTAGAGGCCCAATTCAATACAAAGGAATCATTCAAGATGTTACCAAAGTTGATTATGTTTTCTCCTCCCCTCCCCCATCTGGATGATAGGACTGCCGCCGAGTCCGTTTTCGTTATCATCAATCTCCCAGCTACCGACAAATACAATGCCCTGAAAACAGCACTACTTGATGCTTTTGGCAAAAGTCAATCAGAAAAGGATGCTGAACTTTTATTGAATTGGACCTCGCATTGTTCCCTTCAGTGGCGGAGCGAAGCATGACTTATATTTTCACAATCATCGACAGATTTACTCGCTGGCCTGAAGCGATTCCACTGCCAGATGCTACTTCTACTTCGTGTGTCAAGGCATTTAACATCATTGGATTGCCTCGATTGGGGTCCCAGACGACATAACCTCAGATCGTGGTCCACAATTTACCTCTAAATTGTGGATTGAGTTAAATTCACTGATCGGCACCGAAGCAACATTGACAACAGCCTACCACCCACAAGCAAATGGACTTGTCGAACGTCTGCATCGTCAACTTAAACAAGCTCTGAAAGCTCGAACGGACAATTCACGCTGGATGCACGAGCTCCCATTCGCTATGTTAGGAATTCGCACTGCCTGGAGAGTTGAACCTGGCTGCAGCCCTGAGGAATTAGTTTATGGAACAACCTTACGTATTCCCGGAGAAATGACCCGAGACAACAATGCTCGTCTGAATCAACCATCATGTGAATTCGTCAAACAGCTGCAAAACACAATGCAAAGTCTTGAACCAAGTCAAACTGAACATAACCGATCAAATTCTCCTTATATCCCTAAAGATCTTGCAAATTCGGAATATGTGTACGTGCGCAGTGATGGTTATCGCAAACCACTACAAAGACCATACTCTGGTCCGTTTTTCCGCAATCATCAAGAGACATAAAAAGTAGTTTCACAATAAATGATCAATGGCAAGGAGGATCGTTGCTTGAAATTTCACTTGAACGCTTGAAACCTGCATATTTTCCTACAGTGCCCGTTTCTATATCGCTCCTTCTTCAGTCACGAGGGGGGATTACTGTATGGGTTAGATTTCTTTTTCCTAGGTGTACAGAAATCCAATGACACCTACACTGTGTTTTAATTTATCATGTATTACATGCTATGTTTACATTTTGAATTTGTACACATGCCATTGCTTCACACTCAATACAGAGTTATAACTAACAAGACGTAAATTCCATACATGAACATAATTATACATGTCATTGTTGTATTTTCCTGTGATAAATTTATTGAATGACTTAGATAAATATTATCCATAAAACATGAATGAATAATAGTAGCCGTACGATAATTAGCTATTTTCACTTACGGTATAATCAACATAACAAGAGAATTTCCAAAATGTCTATTCAAAAAATTGGTTCACTACGTATGAAAATTAATACATTCATATAAAAACATTGCACAATCTACACTTCACCGCCAGTCTCCTATCTTCTGCAAACGTCACCTGTGAAATCCTGCCGAACACGAACATCGTATACACTGCGGGAACTGTATTGATAATCAGGATGCACTCTCCTCCGTTATGGCAAGGACATTGCCTTCCGCGACATCGCTGAATCTAAGAATTTATCCGAGCAGCCGAATTCAACTTCCACCTTCAGAGAAAGTAAGAAAGGTGGAGATTGCTCGTATGTTGTCTGTTGTGGCAGGCGAACACCGCCAATCATGCACGTCCTTCGTACAACCTATCCAACAGAAAGTAAAATAAACGTTAGAAACCGGTATCGCCGGCAAGCAGACAAAATGGACCAATGAAATTATATGAATGAGAGCTCAATAGATTGGCTTAGATAATCTGTTTGAGACCGTCTGCAAGAGCATGTGTTAAGCATGAAGGCCCACCCTATGCTTAGACTAAATTCACGTGAAGTTTGCAGCTTGAAATACCAAACTCCAATTCGTGATCAGTCAATATTTGGACGCGAGAAGTAATTTTTAGGAAAAACATTATCCATGACAATTGTTTCACATAAGCCGTCTAATTTAATGGCAGTCAGTGTAGGCAGAGTGTAGATAGTTTAGATATTTCTATTGTAGTTCAAATGCAAAAAATCGCAATCGATTGACAATTGTGAAGCGAAAAGTAGCTCTTCTTAGTACGCTTCAAGTTAGTCCTCAATCAGTCTTATTTAGTCTTAGATTCCCATAAATCTAATTGGATGACGAAAACCCCAAAACTTCATATTCATCAACAAATTGTTTCTTTTCGTTCTTCTAATTCTAGTAAATAAATATGAAAATCACTTCTGATCATATCTAATACTGCAATTCATACATAAAGATTGCAGAGTGCCACTCTAACGTGCCTGGGCACAGTATCCTGTCCTGAGACATCTTTCTATGCAATTATACATACATAGATGCAAACAGCATCGAATAAAAAACATTTCGAAAAATGATAAGCGGGAAGTAGTAGAGCAACAAATATAATGTGCATTGTACATCGGCATCAGTGCTAAAAAATCACTGATTAAGATTGACCGTTTATACAAAAATAGATGATCTTCATTTCGTAGTTTAATCAATATTTGAACATAAAGTACATAGCATAAGAAGACTCATTTAAACTATGTGACGTCAGCAAGAGTTCAAATTTTGACCTGCGCATGGTGCCAACGCAATGGAATGACGTTTTTGCTATTTGGAGCGATGATATCGTTTCAGATAAGATGTTCAGTAAAACAGTCAATGACATTTGTGAGACACAAATAGACGATATGCAATAACGCTTATAACAGGCTCTTAATAGGCATGACTAAAATGTTAAGAAAAGCTCACAAAAATGTGCAAGCAGTGACTGAGAATTTCTAGGAGAGTGAGTTTTTTTTGTTTTAACACTCATCTTGAATAAATAATTAAGCATAATTTCGCAAGGCATTACATGCATTTTCGAGTTGTACCATTCCATGATTTCAAGCAACTTATGATAAATCGAACACAAGCAGCGCCTTTTTTCGTTATACAGCCAGCTTTCAAGGGCTCATCTTCATCGTCGCGACAGCGACCATATTAATTTAAACTCCGATTCATGGCAGAAAGAAAATTAAGTCTGCGACTAATCGAGTCCGCTATTCAATGTGTTTAGGAAAGGCGCAAAGTAAAATCCAGAAAAGATGATCTGCAGGATTGTTTACTTTATAATCGAATATTTACTAGCTAGCATTTGCGCTATATAAGCCCAAATGATCTCGTCAGCGATGCATTTCATGTGAAACATTACAATCAATGCAGGCTTACGTCACGTACTCATACACTTACTGAATTGTTGGAATACAATTGCTAGTAAAAAATGGTCATCAAATTTTGTTCGTAATCTTCATTTCAATTTGAGCCTCAATGCCAAACCAGCTTGAAACGAACAATTCGGCATTGTCACGGAGTTAGAAATCGCACCTGAAATATGCTGTCTTCTAATACAAACTCAGTTTGATAGTTCTTTTTCAACAATTCTGAAAGTTTTAGTGATTAAATGCGATCCTCGTTCTCCCTCCTAGATCCGCTCAAAGCAAAATATTTTTCCATTTCATGATTTGTTACTGATCAACAGTGTGTATCACTCAGTAGTACGCTTGGAATCGGTAGATCGACATTGGAATTTTATTGGTGGCCGCATCTCCCATGCTTAAGGCGCATATTTTTCGCAGCAACTCTACTGACTGCATGTTGATGACAGTAACTTAGCAGCATAAGTGTTAGCAAGTTCTCACAAAGACTTTCCGGATTATTTCTCAGATTCTCCGTTTTCATAGAGTGCTGTTTCATAACTGACCTGCTCAACAACAGCAGTGAGTGGGCGAAACTGAGATTAATTAAATGATAGAGAAAATCGCATCATCAATTGCATATCTCTGAAGAACTCGTCAGAATTTCTTTGATTGAGTGCCTATTTCTTCAGATTTCTAACAGATCAATGATCATTGCATACAATTTTGCCGGTAGAGAAAACTGAGGCACGAAAACCTGTTCGCCAACAAGCTTCTTTGTACATGCTTCTGAGCACAAAAACTGCTGCCAGGTGATCTGAGGTAATCACAGAGCGATGCTGCTAATAAAACAACTCACTGTATATTAAAGACTGACTAGGGATGGGACTTGTTGTCATTCTTCGTGAAAAGAGCAGATCAACTATTTGCTCTTTGTCCGAGCATTTTTGTAAAATTGCTAAGATTCCTATAGAGCTAGTAGCATTTTTTTTCTTCAACTGGTTTATCTTGAAATGGCCTTAACAAATCTGATATTTTTGAGTTGCTTCTTGATTAATTTGGTACAGAAAGACTTGTTGGCATCATTATTCCTTGTAAGTTGAAATTAGTAAGATAACAATATTAGTCTTTCTACACCAGAAAGATACATCAAATTATGTCCCAAATATAGTTTCGCCGATCTGGCTATTTATCAATTGAGATAGAAAGAAATACTGAATAAAAATTTATGGAATCAAATGCTAAATTCTTTGTAGACTCTAAACGGAAATTTTCAAACCATCAATGTCAATATCGATTTCTAGTTTAGTGAACAATGAGAGAATAATGTTTTCTCACGAACGACTCCAGAGGCGACGGTATCGGATGAACGATGCGTTATCACAAGTTTTTTAGAAGATGAAAACGTCGCAAAAATCAAAAACTGAAATTCACTGCGGTTATTTAGTCTCTACCAGTTTCAATTTGGCCAAACAAGATGACAGAGAATTGACCAATCTTCATCAGAGAAATATAAAAAGAGGACATTTAGGTCCCTACATGATTTTAAACGAAAAACATGTTTTAAGAAATATCCATATATGCCACTGCATAACGATATCCTTTAGATAATTCTAAGATATATTCAAAGATAGTTCTAATAATATCATATAGAGAAATAGAAATCCGACAAAAGTTGCATAGGGAAGTAGGAGATTTAGGTTTCATAGATCGCAGATGACGCGTCTGTAGTTACATGCTGAGCCATATTAAGGCCATAAGGCCAGTCAGCTCATTAATGTTGGGCTAAGTGATATTCAGGTTCCTCCACCTTTCGTTAGTTGATACTATTCGCCTTTTATTTCTTCAGTATTGTCACCCTTAAGTCTCTTCCAGGTGTTGATGATTATGTTTATACAATGATGAGAAACCACCACTTCTTCAGATTTCTCCATGCGGACGTCAAATCGATGTTCTGTCATTCTTTCTCTTTAAGTTCTTTGGGTATTCTCCTACATATAAAAAATTATACTATACGAAAACTTTAAGACCATAAATGATGTTTGATGATGTGCTGGTTGTTTTGGCAGCTTTGATGTTATACCAGAAAGTCCATGATAGGCGATAGCAAATCACTTCCAGTTTTCCAGTTGAGAGCATAGGCGCCAGGTTTTGCAGCGCGAATGAATTGCATGGATGAAACGATGCCAATGTTGTTAAATGACGCATTATCTGTATTTATCATATAAACGAGAAGAGACCATATGAGATATTTAGTTTTCTGGGAGGTTTCCATTCATAATTTTAGCATATAATGCCATTCCTACAAGAAAGTGTTTCATGTTTTTTTTGCGCATATAAACGATAGATCAGCATACTTGAAGAGTGATTGACGGAGCAATCCATCCAGGCACGGTGACCACTCGTAAAAAAACAAAAAAACAGACCTAATGGCAAATAAGTAGCATAAGTTAGCTTGTCATCTCAGTTTTGGTATTTTTAAATGGAGATTCAAAACGAAAAAAAATTCATGTACTTTAATATGATGAATAGACACCCCCCAATTTTGTTGTGAAAGAAAAGCACAGGATGTTCAATTTATCTTGATATTCATACCTGATTCGCTCCACTGAAGGACCGTTACACATATGCGGGCAGTAAATAAAAATAGGTAACGTAAGAAAAATAGCGAGTTGAGTATTCATACTTTTGGGTCGTTGAATGGATACTTATTCCAATAACAAGTCTCCTCCTCTGCCCTGTCTCGCATGGGATGATGTTTTACCCACTCTTGACACTTGTATTCTTCCTCTATAAGATGTGTACAATCTTCCTAGCATCTTTACTTTTAATAACATTCATTCTCTTACTCTCCTCTAAGACTCTTTGTTAATTCGCTCCCAAATGACAGACCTTAAGTGAAATATATAATGGAGACCTAAGAAGTGAAAGCATCATAGCAAGTCTATATAGCTAAAATCCTTGCCCATTTAGATTTCGAACAACATAAAACTATACAATGATAAGACCTAATTAAAAAAGAAGACTATGATGATCATACAAATAATTAAACCAAGCCAATATCTAAAAAAGCACGGGATTCTGTAAAACCAGAAGAGAACTCAATAAACAAGCTCTATCGATAGACTCCAAATAACAATACAATAAGCCAGCAGTCGAATACAGCGTGCTGTGCATTGGAATGAATATTTCAGAAAAAATGATGCACATAGACAGCCTGACGATCATACTGATGACACTATTTTCACGCACCTATGAATAAAAACGTGACTCCTACAAAAAAAAAAAAAAGAATTAAAAAACAGAGGTTGCCCAAAAAAGACCGAGAAACAAGACCAAATCAGACTAGGCTGTTGAAAAAGACCGAGTGGCTCAACCCTTGAAGCCAGGTAAGTCGTGTCGTGCGAAATATATTTTCTTTGCTTATTGTTTCTCCACATTTAATAACAATTTTCGGTCTTTCTGAGGATTTTAAAGGAGCTTTCCAAAGTGATTTTGTACTCGCGACCTCTTGGGAATAACCTCTTCGCACCCAAAGCATCTCTTCAGAGATCATATAAAATGATGTCCTGCGCCTGAAGATCATCTGAACAAGTCGCCATTATTCTAGAAGCTTGCGATAAGCAATGGACAAACGATCTCGATAGATGAACATGAAAGCAAAATGAATATTGACGAGTATTCGGTTGGCTTGGTGTAATATAGTTGTGGATAGATTTGGCACCGTGCGTTTGAAATTTCTGGTATCAAAGAAAGTTTACTTTCGGAATCACTCTTTTCAAAGACGAATTTAATAGAAGGAATGGAAAATTATTAGCATAATCTTCAAATTGCTCTGCAAGGTTTCCCATACCATCTACGCGTCCCTAGATCATAAAAAATGTTCATCGATATATCTCCCACCAACACTATTGGTTTAAGAATATCATCTTAATAGAAGAAAAGACGTTTTTCGAACCAATCCATGAAAATAATCGCGTAGTTTGGAGCCATTTTTGTACCCAGCGATAGCCGTGCCTTGCAACTAGTGAAAAGTGTTGTACGAATTGGAAAGTATTCGTCTGTTAGAACAATGTGTGCCAATTTATGAATAAGTTTTTTTTGGAAACTGGACTTTAAACAGTTTCTGGTTTCCAAAAGAGCTTCGTAACAAATGCTTTCAGTCCACTTGGTGAGGAATCTGAAGTATACAAAGGAAGACACAATCTGTAACAACAATCACAAAATAAAAAAAAATATCGATTTCTAACAAATATGTAATGACAAAGTCACTCTGTTGTGACTAATTCCATAGTTTCCATTGGTTTCCAAAAACAGCTTTTGTTTCAGGATTTCTTCCATCTCATGATAGAAACAGATCGGAACAATTTTATTTTATGGAATATATTTTGACAAAATTTATTAATTTTGTTTATTTAGAAAAAGCTAAAAATATATACAACTATATTTGCAGTGAGAACTCCCCTACTAGTAAATCATAAATAATTCATAATATACTCTGCTGACTGTCATAAACACACAAAGTTTGACTGTGATTGAATGACTTGCAAAATTTAGTATACACATTTCCTCTACACAAAAAAAATTCAGCGATACCAAAAAAATCACACACTACTGATACTACAGAAAAGTTGACAGATCTAGCGCTACAAAGTTTTTTTTTTTGAAACAGACTCAAAGAACCATAATTCGGGCCGAAATGAGTCAAGAGAAGTTCAGTCATAGAGTGAACTTCAATAGTAAATATAAGAATAATTTGTAGTTATTCTTTCTAGCATTTAAAATACATTTTAGATTAGAGAATTTTGTCTTGATCTATCTCGAGAGAATTTGATAATGATTTGCAGCAATACTTTTTCTACGAAACGAATTTGAATGTCAAAATGACTGAAATCTAATCAAAATGATTAAAGATTCTCTATACAAGTATTGAAAGAGCCAAATAACAAAGCAAAATAATAACGAAAGAGTGTCCTTAACCGGCGAGAGCTGCTCTCGTATATTCAGATATAACCATGGAGAAGACGAACGAAACTTCTTTTTTTGCGCACATCATCAGGAGTTCCTGTTCACCAGAGGCAAGATCCTTCATATGCCTCAATGAACCCGGACAATTTTTGTTCTAATTCCATCGATGGTCAGTCGGAACTAACGACCATGAAACGTAATGCCTTACCTGAATCTGGCGGATAGGGTAATATGGAATCGAATATACGAATGCCCACTCTGACGATCCATCAGTGATTCGTGTCGGGCAGGAGATTCCAACCAGAGGAAGTTGGAGTGTAGTAACCTTTTGCGTCAGCTTCTTCTGGCGGATCACAGTATCAGGCCGATCGAACGTTGACTAGAAGTTGCAAGCAAGCAGACGAATAGACGTCAGTTCTGACAGACCACTACACTATCAGGCATCAATGGACATTGGAGCAACCAACCAGATGACACGAGCCCTTTTTGAAACTTATAGAAGCGAATAGCCCGATGTATCTGCCTGCTGGTTCTGGTAACGGCCGCACTACGAAGCTGAAGATTCAAGAAATAGAAGATCTCAATATGCAAGATAATTTAATTACGCTTCATTGATAACGATGGATCAAGGACAAACACTTGCCCAATAATTCAGAGGACAGAAAGGAACTAGGACCTGTAATCCACATAGCGTTGCTTTATAAAAATAAAAGCATCAGAAATAATTAAGATAATTTCGAGGATGCACAAATAATTGAAAAATACATAGACTAATGGAATAAAGGAGCAAAGCAAATGTCTCCATTGATGATGATTTCCGTGCTAAGTATCTTATGCTTGAAAAAAGAAGAATCAACAGACTCTTCACTAGCTGCACTAATGCTGAATTCATAACACCTCAAGTATGGCAGATTCCCGATGTCAATAACAAAACATCATCTTTGATCAACTGGTGTCTAATAATCCACGTATCGTTACGAGAAGATCAAACTGCCCATGAAATTGCGCAGTATATTGCAACAAACGTGACGGTTGAGGGAGAACCTGTTCCACTCTTCTTTAAATTGTGTCTGACTTGATTGCAATATGTCCGAACTTAATAGTATCCTCTAATATACATCAAGTGTTCATGAAATTCGGACTCTTTCATGAGTATGCTGGAGTAAAGGATGTAAATAAAACATTTACAAATGTAAAGAGCTTGGCAAAAACTTGCAATACAACACACTGATTCAATTAACTATCTTTTAATCATTCATGAACCTGGATATCCATGCGACACAACAGTGCAAAAGAAGCTGTGAAGTTTGCCGAATGGAAAGAAAGTAAAACTGAAAATGACTATACTCTACCGCTACTATTCTTAAACAAGTCAAATGCACCAAACCAGTTAATCGAAATACAGTTAAATATTAAATCAAATCTGTTCATCAAGGGAAGCCGCTTTCTGATGCAAAAATCCACAACATAATGTGAGATTTTTAAGGGTTTT
>CAJQUW010010195.1:77500-79272 GCA_907163375.1 Prostheceraeus crozeri
ACCGTACTACTTACTACTACTACGACTTACTACTACTACTACTACTACCTACTATCGACACGTACGCGACGACGTCGACGTCGACCGACGATCACTAACTACTACACGTCGACGTCACGACCTACTACTCACTACTAGCCGGCACCGACTACTACGACTAACTACTACCGACTACGAAACTACTAGCGACTACCTACCTACTACTACTACTACTACTACGAACATACTAAACTAACTACTACTACTACGACTACTACCTACTACTCAACGACACGACTACGACTACTAGCTACTTTCTACTACTACTACGACTACTACGACTACTACTACTTACCCTACGACTCACCACTACTACTACTAACTTACTACACTTACTACGACTACTACTACTGGACTACTACTACTACTACACTACTACCGTACTACGTTCACTACTAGCCGTACTTCACTACTACTACTACTACGGACTACGACTACTACTACTACTACGTCTACGACCACGACTACTACTACGACTACTGACGACGACTACACGACTACTACTACCTACTACTACTACTACTACTACTACCTACTACGTACTACTACGACTACTACTACTACGACTACTTACACGACTACGACTACTACTAGGCGTACTACTACTACTACTACGACTACTACTACTACTACTACTACTACTACTGACTACTACTACTAGCGAACTACTACTACAATACCGACTACTACTACTGAAACTTACGACTACACGACTACTACTACTACTACTACTACTACTACGACCTACTACAGCAACTACGTACTACTACGATACTACTACTACTCTACTACGTGACTATCTACTACTACTACAGCTCGACTACTACTGACTACTACTACTACTACTACTACTACTACTACACAACTACTACTACTACTACTACTGACTACTAGCGACTACTCGACTACTACTACTACTACTACTACACACTACGACACTACCTACTACTACTGAACTAGCGGACTAAACTAGCTAACTGACTACTACTACTACGTAGCTACTACTACACTACACGTACTACACTACTACTACGACTACTACTGACATACTACTTACTACTACGACTACTACTAATACCCTACATCTAGCTACTACGACGACGACTACTACTACGACTACTACTACTACTACTACTACTACTACGTACGACCACTAGCGTACTGACGTACTACTAGCTACCACTACCGACTACCTACTACTACGACTACTGACTACTACTACTACTTCGAACTACTACGACTACTCTACTAAGACACCGACTGACGACTACTACTACTACTACTACTACACGTGTGCTCCTACTACTACTACTACAACTAGCTACTACACCTACTACTACACCTACTACTAGCCTACTACTACTGACTTACAGCTACTACTACTACCTTCTACTACTACTAACTACTACTACTACCTACTAACTACGACTACTACTACTACTACCTACTACTACGTACGACTAGCTTCTACGTACTCCCTACACTACTACGTACTTTCTCTACTACTACTACTGACTACTACAGACGCACTAGCTACTACTAGCTACTGCCTACTACTACTACTACTTACGTACTACTACTGACTACTACTAGCTACTACACTACTACTACTACTACTACGTACTAGCTACCTACTATCCAAACTTACTACTACTACTACTTACTACTACTACTACTACTACGACTATACTACTACTACCGACTACTACTACCTAGCTACTACTACTACACTA
>CAJQUW010010197.1:0-193347 GCA_907163375.1 Prostheceraeus crozeri
CCCCTAGAATCCCATACAGCTGAATCCCCTAGAATACATTATGCCATTCACGATGCAAATAGGATCATATGGGCTTCTTGGGGATTGTATGGAATCCCTTGAATCTCATTCAACTGAATCCCCTAGAATCCACAATTCTCATCAAAGGATTCCTTATGTAGAATATGAAAGGGATTAATCAAAATTAATTCTAATCAATCAAAATCAAACCGGTCTCACAGATCTTTATGGATGACTTGTAAGGTTTTGATTAAATATATATCGATTTTGATTATTAACAGTGTGGGCCAATCGCAAACATATACAGCGTATAATCGACTACTGTGGAAAGGGACGCAATGGACTCTAGACCTACACGTAGAAAAAGATTCAGTGGAGGATTGCAGACTCTATTCTGTGGGAACCATAGAAAACTTCAGACAAATATCTATAGGCCTGCTGTTTTAGGACCTGCACATAGGCCCTTATCATTCCCATTGTAGCAATTTTGGTTTTTCACTGGTTGTCTGGAAAACCAAATTATTTGTTTTGGTTTCCTAGAAAACTAATCCCGCAATGATATTCTGGAATAACTTTAGTTTGTGATTATTTAATTTACTATCCGTTGTTACATGTACTGATTCGAATCCTACTTATCTGGCAAGAATCCTATATGTTTCCTTTCATAACCTGTGAAACCCACCATTTCATAATAAAATCCCGGCAGGTTTTGTAGGAACATCAGTAATAGCTCTATTCTTGATAGGACCTCAACAGGAAACACCAGAGAAATATAATTGACCAGAACAGGATCCTAATAGGAAACATCAGAGAAATAGATTTCTCACGTTTTAATATATCTTCAGTGATGACGTGATGATTCTTTCACAAGGCTTCAACCGACCTCGATTTCGCCAGACGACGGATATCTATGACGTTATTATTTAAGAACGTCGATATCGAAAAACGTTATTATTTTGAATACAATAAATCGACATCGTCATTCATTTGTTGGTGAACTTCGAAGACGGTGAGTTAGTGTGCAGTGAAAGAGTGAATGATGAAGAAAAATAGTATTTCAAGTTTGTTTATAGGACTAAAATGTCTGTTGTCCGTATCTTTTCATTGTAATTTCTTGAACCGGTTCTTGGGGGTAGGAACCATCTCCACACCTCTCTAGGAGTAGCTGACATGTTTTTATACCACTTTTACTAATTTGTATTTCATTAGAGTGAGCTGTTCATAAAAAACGGACCATCTAAATTATGACTAAGTTCTTGTCACCCATGAGCGCGCTATACATTATTCGAAACCTGATATTCTCAGCTTTCAAATAAGCTATCATAAACTTGTATCCGTTATTGTGACGTTTGGACAGTAGTCAAAACGTAAATATCACTCAATTTACAACTCGTTATTTTTCAATAAGAAAATACATCTATGTGAGCATGATTATTAATGAATCAGACATGAGGAGAACGAGCATTCTCTGAGCTTTCTTTTGATGTATGGCTCATCGAAATCGATGGATCGGGGAGAGAAATAGTGATGCCGTAAAAATATCAAAAAATCACATTGTTTAAGATGAAAAGTATTTGAAAATATCATATTCGGCCAATTTTTCATTAAAGGTTTTCGTGTTTGGCCTCTTTAGAATCCTTACGATGCAAGAAGTAAGAATAATGTAAGTGTTATTCAAATCAGTTCAAAAGTTCTTTTTCAAACTTCATCCAACATTTCTCATGACAGCTTATTAAGCACGCGAACACAGTTGCAAGGTCAACATTGTTGACTTTAGAGATGGAAACCGGCCACCAGCCTTACCGGTGTAGGCTGGCACAGGCCAGCTTTTACTTTTTTATGTATAATCAGCAAATTTATCACCGAGCAAGAGATTTTTTGTTAAGGGAGCGTCTTCTGATCACTCAGTGAAGCCAATTTAACTTAACGTTCTCTACTTTTTCTTTTTGTGTAAGAAATGGATTTCTCGTAAACTTTTTCTTGTAAAAATTTTTATATTCAAGTTCTATTGAATGAATTAGGTTTAAATCCAGGCGATCCTTTGCCAAATGGTGATAATACATATTCTCTTGTGAATGATAATATTGATGATATCATCAAGTATCACTCTGATTACATTGGTGAACATTTCAGCATTAACTGCACTGACAAAAATCGTAAGCTTCCAAAAATGTTCTGGTTGCCTAAGGTGCACAAGAATCCATGCAAATTTCGTTTTATGGCTGGTGCTAAAAGTTGTAGCACGAAACAGCTATCTGTTGTCATTAACAAGGAACTGGCGATTATCCGTCAACATTTTAAGAATTATTGTGACTCGATCCGCAATAATAGCGGGATTAATTGCTTTTGGAGTGTCCTTTCAAGCATCGAATTCCTCAAAAAGATAGGAAATAAAAATAGTTTTGATCTTCATGTGTTTGATTTTTCTACACTATATACTAATTTGAAGCAAATAGAAGCTATCATATTTTTGCTTTGTTAGACATAATTTTCAGTAAGAAATTTATGTACATTGGTTACGACAAAAGTTTTCTTTCAAACATTAGATATAGTGGTTATTACATTTACGAAAGACTCGTTCAAAGCTGCTGTTAAGTTTATTATGTAAGAGGCGTATATCACTTTTGGAGGATTTGTCTTTAGACAGTATAAGGGAATCCCTATGGGTGGCAATTGACATGGCCCTCTTCTAGCGGACCTCTTCTTGTTTCACTGCGAGTACAAATTTATGACTAAATTAATTCGCGGTGATAGAATTGGACTTGCAAGGGTCCTCTCGAATACACCAAGGTATATTGATGAATTTTGTATAGTTAACTACAAATTCTTCGATAAGTTAATACCTCAGATTTACCACATTGACTTGGAAGCCAACCGATGTGGTAATAACAATAAAAGTATTGACTGCTTAGACGTTAAAATTAACGTGTTTGATTCTGGTGTAACCACTTCGGTATACCACAAAATTGACGATCTTGATTTTAACGTGACTCTTCTTTTTTTCCGGAAAATACCATGCCTCACAAGATAGGCATTAAAGTTTTCTGCAGCCAGATACTCAGGTACGCTCGTATCTGCTCACAACTCAAAGACTTTGAGGAGAAAACGTCAAGGACGTTCACTTTGCTCGTTAATAGACGTTATAGTAAAAGTGAACTTTGCTTGAACGCGGAGAAAGCTTTACACAAGCACCATCTTTTAAGTAAATTTGGTTTGCTTTCTGCTCGTCAATTGTTTAACTCTTGTTTTTCATAAACTGGTGTTGATTTTTCCGCATCCTTGATTTGAATTTATTTGAATTTTAGGTTGATATAATTTTCTTTCTTACCAGATATTCCTTCTTACCAGTAAATATCTATCTTCTTGCTTAATGTTTTCTTTTTTGATAATAATTTTGCTAACTGTCGGCCAGAGGCTGAGCTTCTCAGCGCAGGGCCCAGCTAGGATGACTCTGAACGCTACAAAATTTCAGTCATAGGACTTCAAGTGAATTTGCAGGTCATTTGCCTTCGTTAGCAATAATATTTCTTTAACTGTAATTTAAACAATTTTTACATAGAGTGTTGATACTCAACGATTGACAATTGAATCGTCGGTAATCCCTGTCTAAGATTAATAAAATCTTTTCAGTAAAATTTCAATAATTGGATGTTCGAGATTGCTTTGCAATGATCGTTATGGCAAATTGGCTAACCGCACCGTGTACTTATCAAATCAATAATCAGGCTTTGATTTATTCTCTATTCCTATCAATGAAGCGCATTCGTACAAAGAGTCCTTAAAATACCGACTCATCAGATTAACGCGCTTTGTATGTTTAGCCTATAAGTGAAAATGCTATTCCGCGCAGACGATTTGACCTGTGGGCCCAAGGCATAAATAATCTAGGATCTTGTAGGCCTACTTTGATTTTGACTAATTTTGAAAGGTTAAATATCAGCCTCATCAGCAGTTTAGTGACTTACTATTGGTAGGAAGACCTACTACTTTTGTAAAGCCTTCGATTTTCAATTTGATGAAAAATATACGCTAACTTACTTACTTACTTACTTACTTAGAAACTGTCCTGATTTATCTGTTTCTTCGCTTCCTTATATCGTATTTAAATACCGTCGACTCTCCGCATTTGTAATCTCACTAGTAATTTCTTGCATTCGACTTATGAACTATTATCATAAATATTATATTTCATTTTCTACATACATGTACATCGTAAACCGACCGTATAGAAATAGGTCGGAACGTTTGGCCCCATAGAAATCCTCAAACATTCTCTTAAAACTCAAATTGATTTGATCATGTTATAAATAGATTGCCAATAATATGTAATTTATAATCATGATATCTTCACTACCGGTGATGTATTCATTATCAATTATCAAGGTTTGTTGATATCTGAGATATCTCGGTTGAACTACGAGGGTTGTCCGAAAAGTCCTGTTACGAAGTATATAGACTTTTATTCAACAAAATTTTATGCAACTATTCAAAGTCCATCTTCTCAAACAACTCTCCATGTACACTGATGCACTTCTGCCAACGTTCTGGAAGCTTCTGAATCCCGTCAGCGAAGTACTGAACATCAGTTTGTCTCACCCACTGACTAATTGCACCAGATAGGCCTTAAATGGTTTGAAAATGTTTGCCGCCCAGGTATTTTTTCATAGGTCCGAAGAGCCAGTAGTCGCATGGAGCAAGATCTGGGCTATAGGGCGGGTGAGGAAGCAGTTCGAAGCCAAGTTTTTCGATAACAGATAAGGTCTGATGACTTGTGTGGGGCCTGGCATTATCCTGCTGAAGGATTGCTCCATGTGAAAGCAGTCCCTTGCGCTCAGTTTTGATAACCCTACGGAGTTCTGTCAACAGATCAACGTATAGTAATCACTGTTGATTGTGTGTTTCTCTGGAAGCCATCTAATCATCAGGATTCCCTTCTTGTCCCAGAAGACAGTGGCCATTCTCTTCCCCGCAGAAGGTATGGAACGTGCTTTGGTGGGCGTTGGCTCGTCAGGTCGCTTCCATTGCGTGCTTGCTGCTTTTGACTCCGGCTCATAGTGCTGGAACCAGGATTCGTCAACTGTTATCAACCGGTCCAGGAAACTTGGATCGTCTCGGAAACGTCGAGGGAGTTGCTTGCAAACTTGAACTCTAATCTTTTTCTGGTCTTCGGTAAGCAGTTTCGGCACCCACCGAGCTGAGACTCGTGCCATTCCAAGATGTGCCTTCAAAATGTCATGAATGGTGGTATGGGGAATTCTCAGTAAGTCCTCGAGCTCTCGGACGGTCAGTCTCCTGTCTTTATCAATGGCGGCTTGTACACGCTGAATGTTCTGCGATGTTGTCGTGGTCACGGGTCTGCCGCATCTTGGAGCATCACTGACTTCCTCACATCCACCATCAAACTTCTCCATCCAGCGGCTGATGGTCATTTTGGAAGGAGTTTCTTCTCCGAAAACGGGTTGCATCTCACTGTGAATCTCAGCATTCCGTTTCCCTTTCTTCCAGAGAAACCAGATCACCGCTCTCTTCGTTGAATCACTTTTCTGCATTGTGTTCCGCAAACTGAATGAACGCAAGAAATTCTTCATGTGGCAATAGATTGATAACGACTGCAAAGTGAACGGATTTCACCGAATTTCACATAGTTCCCGAAACCGTGTGCTAAGCAAATGACATTTAGTGAATACAGATCAAATCGAATTGATTGAAAACAACCCAGTGGGTTCACAATGTTATGTTAGTCAAGACTTTCAAGTAAATTTGATCTTGCTTTCGTCTTCATTACCACAGCTTGATTTGTAACAGGACTTTTCGGACAACCCTCGTAGAATAACAACTTTTGCACATAAAAAATTTATTTGCATAATATCTATATGCATAAATATCTAGCGTCTATGCATTCTCCTATGTCTATGACTTAAATCTGAATCTTGTAAGATATCTGACAAATCACATCAAATTGTCTCTAAAATTGACACTTTTCTTGTAATATGCATCAACTACTGACCGAAGCTTAGAAGAAATTAAGGAAGGATTTACGGTAAGACATTATTCAAAGTAGCTAAATAAGTATTCAATTCTACAAATAAGTAAAGTAGGAAATTATGGCGCTATTTTGCATCGGCTTTTAAAATTTTGGTTTACGAATTTTTATCGGTATAATCAAGTACTTGTCTGAATTGGTAATAGTATACAATGAAGTGCAAAGGTTTTCGCCAATTAAAGTTGCTATCAATGCTGACACATATGCTCATACCGACCTACACTATACTGGTGGGTCTATACAAATCGTGACATATCACATTAATAGATAGATAATTTCCAGGCTTACAAGATTCATGTTGTAATTTCAAAATACATCACGATTACAACTTATTCAATCATGAATATCATTCCTGTTTCAAAAAAAATTTACATGCTATTGGATTTCAGCGACAGTAATAGTCCGCGAGCCAGCGTGAAGTTGTGCAGGGAACGAGGTAGTACATAAAACTTTCACATAGCATAGTACACCTCTAACCTACTGCAAAACTTCGCGTCTGCCGGATCAGATCATTTGCTTTTCAGAAATAGAGAGGATAACACAATCCTATGTATTTCCAGTGGTAAAATTGTGACATTTAAGGTGTTGACTCCGTTTTTTCGAATTTTTGCTCATAAAAGTTACACAAATTGGTATTTTGTTGAACTGGTTATTATAGAAATCATCTACAGATCATGATCTTTCAAATGAGTTATCATTCAGTGACAGAGGATGAAGTAAAGTGTACAAACAGACACTTTTCGTTAAAGTATATCAACAATTTTCCTGAAATTTCTATGTTAAAATTTGCAGTTACACCAACGAAAAGTGTCTGTTTGTACACTTTACTTCATCCTCTGTCACTGAATGATAACTCATTTGAAAGATCATGATCTGTAGATGATTTCTATAATAACCATTTGAGCAAAATACCAATTTGTATATTTTTTATGACAAAAACTCGAAAGAAATGGAGTCAACACCTCCGATGTCACAATTATACCATTGGAAATACATAGAATTTTGTTATCCTCTCTATTTCTGAAAAGCAAATGATCTGATCCGACAGACGCGAAGTTTTGCAGTAGGTTAGAGGTGTACTATACTATGTGAAAGTTTTATGTACTACCTCGTTCCCTGCACAACTTCACGCTGGCTCGCGGACTATAAAGTATATCGACAGAATTTCGTTGTAAAAGATGGTTCATCTCCTGTGGTATGCTGTTTCTGAGTTTTGCTTTCCCTCTAGTCCAGTAACCAGTTCTAAATCAATGTGATGACCTGTTATTGGTTATGCGTGACTCACGCATATGTCATTTTCAAAATCTGGCAATCAGAATATTTCAGAAAGTCAGAATTTTAGTTATTATGCTCAATGAAAAATATTCTGTGGGAAAGTGATAGCAGATTTCTGTTTCCCAACCATTTAAACTAATCTTATCATTTTGAGAACTTTTTAGATGTATTTTTCAATTTATTATGCATCAAAAAAGCACAAGAATAAAATAGATATGCGTAACATCTTACGCTCATTTTTTCAATGGCTTTTGATTTCATTCTAAACTCCACAGAAGGATTAGAAGCATTAAATAGCTTTAACTTGAAATGTCGATAGAATTAGCTAAATGAGTAACTATCAACTTACATACAGTTTGATAGCAACTTTGTTCATCTGTGTTATGAACGGAATTTATATATAAGACATATTATATGTAAAATATTATATAATGTATAAGACAATGTACGCATGTATTTCGAGTGCAATAATCGCAAAGTAGCAAGCCATGTATTACTTTGTTAAATATTTTTTAGAAATTTATGTCAGTACAAAATCTATGTAGCACTGAAACAGTTGCAGTGTGCATTACTTTTCAAAGCATACGTGCAATTATTGGTAAAGACTGGACGCCTAGAAATCGGAATATAAACACATTGAAATCAATACTTCAAATGAGGACACGATTGCATGATATCGTTGAATAACATGCAAATATTTAATGATATTTGTGAACACACTTAACTTTTCCTAGTCTAAGCTGTATGCAATTACAAGTAAGATTACACGGTAACAATGCAAACATTTTGCATACCGGTATGTTATGTTGTATAACCCACTTCCTTTTTTCTAAGCTTCACGTTGAAAAAGTTTTTGACCCATTTATGAAAATAGACTAGGCCAATACTGTATAACCACTGATGAGCTGTTTGAAAATAGTATGAAATTAGTATGTTTGAAAATAATTTATAGGCTACCTGTTGTTGCTCTACAATCTTAGCCTACATGTAATCACACAAATCTACTTTCTACAGATGTTAATCGACTGCATCCTATTGTCGAAAGGCTTGAAGAAATTGTGTCTGCTGCAAAATCAATTGATTTCGAACCGGTAACAGTAAGCTTTATTCGATACTTAGTCTTATTTTGGTTTTTGCACAAGTAAGTTCAGTAAATGTTGTTCTACACACATATTAAATTGTTACATGATGAAATTACTGCATTCAAAAATTGAGTTAGTTAAATCATCTTTCGTGTATTCAATTGTTAGGCCTATCGGGCGTATAGAAAAATTCCATTGGTCTACATGTAAGCAACT
Organism: Prostheceraeus crozeri; assembly: GCA_907163375.1. Taxonomy (NCBI): domain Eukaryota; kingdom Metazoa; phylum Platyhelminthes; order Polycladida; family Euryleptidae; genus Prostheceraeus; species Prostheceraeus crozeri. The sequence goes on from CAJQUW010010197.1 coordinate 8,617, forward strand.
GTAAATTCATTGTCTTATTCTTTCCAGGATTTCAGGATGGAAACGGCTGATGAGGAGGAATCGGCAAGCTGATATCCCACGTCCTCTACTCCCAATCGCAATCTTGCAAAACCTTCAGTCAACACAGATGATTATCCCTCGTTTTATGAAACGCAAAGAAAGTTTTCTCAAAATGATACATGTACTTTGGAAATGGTTGATGAGGAAGAATCGGTAAGCAGATATCCCACGTCTACTCCCAATCGCAATCCTCTTGCAAGCTTTCATCCAACACTGATGATCTTTTGGTTTCAAAAAGTAAAGAATGTCTCCTCAAGAGGATAATGTTGAAATTGGAACGGTGAGTTCGATGAGCTGTTCAACAATGTACGTTAGGTATACCGCAAAATGGATACCGTGCTTGAAACAACTGTCTAAAGTTCTGAGTGGGCTTGAACATTTTCGTCGAATCAGTATATTGATCAAATATTAAAAATTAGTTTTATGAGATCAATTTGATCTTGTCTCACAATGAATGTTCTCATTTAATAGATCAATTATGCCTACATACGGATACCGGTACAAAATTCCGGTAATAACAATTTACTGAAAAACATAAAAGACAATGATTATAAGCCGTACTCATACATCAATTATATTTAAAGTTATCTTGGATGATACCATAGTAGAATACTGTTACACCGTACGATCTTTATGCGTGGACAATGACTATTTTGACTACCAAAATTGAATCTACTGATCCCGAAGCGAAGCTGAGGGATTCTTATGCGCATAGCCACGCATGGCCATCGTATAACAGTATATTATCTTATTCCTAGCTAGTGAAGCCACAGTCAAAGAGCGGGTTTACATGTATACAGTACTTGCATTTTTTATTGTGCGGCATATATTTTCCATATATACCGTATTTTTAGTACATGTATAGCGGTAATTTACATAATACACGTCACTTTGATTATGCTTGCATGCACAGTCTGACATCCAAAAGTAAAGTAACATAACTGACATTATTGGTAATTTACGGTTTTTGTACTTTACTTCCAGATAAAAATTCAATTTGTGCACCTGTATTCAATGCAACAAATGTACTCGTATATTTGAGTATCAGACATTAACAAAATCAAAATGCAACATAAAAGTGAAGATTGCTTCAAATGACAACCATCAAAATGTCGGTTGTTATTTTATCTTTGGTCGGCAGCAGTACTGTGCATTAAATTAGAAGCTCTTTAAATCGCTTTCATGGGAAGCTTTTTGGTTGTCATACATTAATTTATTCTTGCTGGTGTTTATACAATTCCACATTGCATTGATAGGCCGATATGCATTCTACAATGAAGCATTCATTCTTTTCATACTAGGCCTACTTGTAAAATTCATCATTTCATTTTTTCGAAAATAGCCGGATGAAATTTTTGTACTACATAATTAGCGATTTTCAACTTCACTGTGGTGCATGAACATGTACATACATGTAGTATAATCTGAAAATGCAATATGTCTGGAGAGGATTTTAGGTGATATGCGAAATCAACAACAACAGCAGCTGTCTGCACGAATCATTTAAATAAGACCGTTCACAGAAAATTACGATGATTATGTAGCTATGTCATATAAATGTAATGCCATATACCACAGTGGATAGTCCATGCATTTCATGCAATCTCTCGTTTCATTATTTTCAGGTTTCGGTGCCGATCGGAATGGCAAAGTGAAAGCCGAAACAGAGACAATTGTGCGCAAAAAGATACATACTGAAGCGAAATTACTGAAAAAACAAAATATGTTCTGAATACACATAATACATATCATGCGGAAATGTTGCACTTTTTCTTCAATTTAATTATCGAATTATTTTCGTGCTAGGGAGTCTGAAAGGTCTCTCAAATGTAACTACTTTTATCTAAGGAAATCGAAGGCTTTTTTTAATTTGCCTATGAAATTCCTATGACATAACTCTATGGGAATGCTATAAGTGATTTCTCCATGGGTTTGAAAGGGCTTTTTGCACTGGGAATGAAAGGGATTTCTACGGGACATCGTATGGGATTCATAAGGGATTTTATGGAGATCTCGTAGAAAACCCCTTTCAGTCCCATTAAAAAAGGTCCAAAAATACCATAGAAGATTTTGTATGGGAACCCATACAATTGAGTCACTCGGGTACAGACGACGCAGTTGCGATCGTCTTTCACATGCTGCACAAAAGGTGGCTTTTGATTGTGAAGCATTCGATCGGTGGTCTGCTAAGTTGCATCTGTTTCAGGATGTAGTCTGGATGCTGATCTACAACAACTTTTATCATGTCCTCAATATGCAGTGTTTTATACTGTCTCAATGAATTTTTTTCTGTGGAAATCGTCCAGATAAACTCTGCAAAATGCACGAGTTCACCTGTGAAATTTCTAGAAGCCAAAAAACATTCGCTTCTACCATTTATATGTTTTCCTTTCGTATTGATTGTAGTAACCTATCATTTGGTCAGCTAAATCACAACCATTCATGGAAGTGTTGTGGTGATTTGCTGCCGCTGGCATTTGGACCGTTTCTCTCTTGCGGTATACGTCGACCATATCGTTGGCACCATTTGTAGTAACCAAAACACATGGCTTCATTGCTTTTATCATTTGCAGAGAGTAAAGCGCGCGGATGAATCACGGTAAGGTGGGAGCAAGATTTAGATAGAAAAAATTGACCACCTACATATTACATATACACCATTAGAAAGCTAAAAGCATCTGGAATTCAAATATCGAAACTAAAAAATCGAATCTCATTGTCCTTCATGCACAGAGGACAAAATTCAAAATTGCCGCCAAAATAACATAAATCGCTATCAGATCACAATTGTGATTCAAGTCTTGTCTGATAATCTAATGAGAACTCTTTTTTATAGACCACCTATATCATCAAATGTCTCAGGAATAGTTGCGTAGCCTCAAAGATTGAATTTCGACTTGTAAGTAGTATTTATAATAATCTAAGGTATTATACAAGAAAGTGATGAATTGTATAAAACATAATTTTGCAGTGCATTGTACTTTCTTTTTTTGACGAATATTTATATATCTTAATGCAAATGTAAGTAAGCATATATTACATCATAGCTCATGATTATTCTAAATCCAGAGTCCATAGAATATACTTCAATACTATAATAATGATATTTTTCAATAAAATGTGACACTTTGATTTTTAGAACTGAAAATATGAACGGTACAAGTCACACACACACACTCTAATGACGTATGCAATGGACATAGTTATCCTACATCACACATTTAATCAGGTGATACTGATCAAGCACAGGCGAACTTGAGTCGTGAATGCGTTTAAAATTTTGAATTCTCATGCTTTCTCTGTTGATGCTTCAAGACATTTGTAGGTTAATCGATCATTCAAATCATTACATATTCGGATCTTCGCTAGCCTCGTGAACTTCAAACTCATGATGACAACCCTGTGCAAACGTAAAGTCGGCCAAAGTCTGGGCCGAAGTCGGCAAACAATTTCGGCACGAACGCGACGTGTCCGGGCGCCCCTAAGTCGCCCCTAAGTCGGCCCGGGTTCGGCTGGTCGACTTCGGCCCGTAGTGCATTGACCGCATGTAGCGGGTCGATTTGTGGTGGCCGAATCCAGTCCGCGAGATCTGCGTTGGGTTGCCTTTATACCTAACCGCATGTAATATGCAATAACAACTACTCAGATGATAAAACTTACCTAGATTGAGTCCACTGAAGGTCGATTTTGTAAACGCAGACATCGGGATTCAGGTTGATTGTACCTCAAACAAGTTTAAATCTTGAATGCATGGATAATAACAATCATATCCAATGGTATTCAAAACTATTGTAGATGAGGTTCATAAGAATATTGACGCAGATCGCAGAAATTCTTAACCAATTTATTTGAAACGCACTTCATTTAAAAGGAAATTTCACGAAGAAGATGATGGTGGCATCTATTTTGCAAACAGCAGTCATTTTTTTTCCTCGAATATGCTCGCTGCTATCATTCATGCTCATCGCAGTACTTGAAAACAGTCGATATAACTTGTAACATAGAGTAACTATGTTAGGTAGAGTGGCAACTCCGTATCTATTAAATCCCCAATGTGTATACACTTTCGACTTTATTAAATATACTCAAGGGAGATACAATCAGAATTGTTTCAAAATGTGAGATCTACACATTTATGCAGTTTTGAAGAAATTACAGCGGAATTGACTGTTCATGATAGCAAAGCAGAAGGAAATGATCTTATTTTATAGATTGCAACTGTCATGACAGCATTGGAGAAGTAATGTTTGTTAAATTGGCAACTCGATGACCTGCTATTGCTTTCATGAATTAGAAATATGAAATTTCAGCCAAGAAAGCACAATAAGATGTCGACTTTTTCATGAAGACTTCCATCATAAAACGGATCATGAAATTCCCTTGATAATCAGCTTAATTTCCGCTTAGTTAGGATGCATATTAGCAAATATTCATTCCTTTTGATATCCAACTTGTTTCATGCTACTTACAAAAGGTCATCATGTCGGTAGTATATAAATTTGCAAAAATTTAGCTTTTCTTAAAATTGTTCAAATAAATTTTTGGACCACAGGAGCGTTATCCTCGTAAAAATCTGAATCTTTTTATATAAAATTTTCACTGTATACAGACACTTTTTTGAGTCGACACTCTACCTATATATACTTACTCTATGGTTATTACTATGTTGACGGTTTGACAGAGGATTGATTTCACTTGCTTTTTATGAATAGTATTGGCAGTGAAATATCTGATCTGATATTCCCTCAAATCATACGACAACCACAACTTATAGATTTTGATACTCAAGACAATGATTTCTGCGGATTCGGATTTACTTAACGAAAATTAACAGGACGGAGTGCTTTTTTGTCGCCATATCATAATGAACTCAGTGCTCTTCTCAGATTGAGACTATTTTCTAGACTGTTGGTCGACCAAAAGTCATCATAGAATTACTCGGATATTTCTCTAAAACGGACTATCCCTAGCAACACTTCAATTCATAGCGAACTGTTCTCGTCTGATGAAACTTGCAGATCTAAGAACCTAATTACATCACACTTTGTTCACGCTCGTAGATTCAAGACAATATGTCTCTGTATTTCTCGAGAATATTTCGTTAAGATGTCATTTCGAGTCATTATGCTTGAAATGTTACATCTGATGTCATGTAAATTCTGAAAACTGAATACGTAACACGAGGAGTATGAATATGTTAATTATTTAGCAATATGAAGTGCCCATAATTATATGGTATTTGCAGTTCCCCCCTCTCACGCTCCGCGTCACGTGGCTGGGTGAGAACAGGCATTTTTTTTGGCCGCGCCGCGTCCGGTGTGAATGGACCTTTACAGCGCAAGGCCCAGTAAATGAATGCAAAAGTCAAATTTTGATTTTATCAGAAGTAGTATGGCGTCTCTGCACTGAATAGTGACTATCTCCGTCTCTCTAGAATGGTTGACGAAAGCTAGTAATATAGTCAAGTCTCCATATGTTATATTGATGAAACGAGATACAATAGAGGCAGGAAAGTGACTGTGGTAAAATGAGATGCAAAATTGATAATGAAGTACGCTAATTTCCTTAATCACCGGTTTAAAATGTTTATTAAGCCTTTGTGTCAGATTTTCCGGCCACTGGAGTTAAGGCAGTTATGACAACAAGCAATTAAAGATGATTGGCATTGACGACTGCACCTCACTCTTTCCAAAATTGTCTCATCACCAAGATCGTAGACTCGAAAACGTTTGAGATGTTGGAAACGTTGATCACCTACAAATAAATGTTAATGTTCATTTACAATGGTTCGAAGATGAAAATTGATCTATGTCACGAAAAAATAAGACTAATTTTCATGATATAACGCATCTGAAAATCGTAAATTTCGCGACTTTGAATTTTTCTATGTTTTGCTTATCTTTGCGATGCATGAAGTTCTTGATGTCAACCAATTGGCAGAATTCACTTCGTGTTGCTGTATAACGTGCAAAGCCCCAGAATGCGTGAGGCGTGTGACTAGTGGATAATCGCTGATTAGTAAGTAGCCTAGTAGCCTAGAGAGGGTGAAGATGAATTGGTTTAATAATGCTGAACAAAATTATCCTTTCAATGTAGCACATATTATTTTTCTACTGCTGTCAAGTTTTCGTTAATTTCGTGCAAGTCTTGAAGTTTCGCAAATTCAACAACAATTCTGAAATTCGCGAGAAGCCGCTGTCCTAGTTTCAGGCAGAACAAACCGCCTCAGACAATTATAATCAGAAAGTGAACAAATTGGCTACATAAAATAAATCAACGATAGAAATATCACTCAAGGTCTATCATAAAGCAGAGCTAGAAGCTCTACGGAGGGATCAGAAGTGGATGGATACCGTTTGCACTTGTCGGAAAATGATGCGGTAAGAAGTCGATTGAAGCAAAGCTAAGAATTTCTAACTCTATGAATATCTGCTGCTCAAATTCATAACTAAACAAAACGTGTTGTGCCTAAATGAAAAGCTGTGAATATCATTTTTGAAAGCAGAAAAGCATGTTTGCTTAACGACAGCAATAAAACTCTTTATCAGACGCCTCATTATCTCTAAGAGGGAATCAGCCAAGCAAGGTACTTCACGAAGTATCATTTTTCTGCCTGCAGTGGGAGAAACACCCGCAGAGTGCAATTATAATAATAAAAATGACGAATCTCAGTTTGAGCAATTAAATGAATGTTAGGGTAAGTATATTAGGTAGAGTGCTAACTCAGCATTTATCAAATTCCCAATGCGTATACAGTTTCGATTTCATTAAATGAACATAAGACGATACCATGTCGAGACCCAGTACCATATGTGAGATATACAGTTTTTACACGCTTGGAGAAATGTAAACGAATTTGGTTGATGATGATAGCAATACAGAATAAGGAATAGTATTCCATAAATCCTCCACATCACGTCTATTTGGAGAGGCAATGTAGTTTGCTAAATTAGCAATGCGATGCGTTACCATCACTAAAAGCTCAGCTTTATTATAATGAGATTATTTTCTGAAGCGTGATCATATAACAAACTGCCACTTGAAGAGCAAAACATCATAATCAAGGGAGCTTATAATAAATAGTTAACTTTAAAAGATGCTAATCGGTCCACATTACTATTCAGATCCACGAAATGACGCCTTGTGAATCATGAAATCATGCCGCTGAAAATTGAATTAAAAACATGACATCTCAGCTAAGAAGCACAGTGAGATCTCATTCCTTATAAGACTTGCGGAGACTTGCAATACAATACAGTTCATGAAATTTCCTAGATAGATCATCAGCTTAATTTCCGCTTAATTAAGATGCTTGTTATCGAATATTCATTCCTCTTGATATCCAACTTGTTTCATGCTACTTATAAAAGGTCGTCATGTCGGTAGTATATAAATTTGCAAAAATTTAGCTTTTTTAAAAATTGTTCAAATAAATTTTTAGACGATAGGAACGCTATGTTCTTAAAATTGAATCTTTTCATATAACATTTTTCACTTTATACATGCATTTTTTGTGTCGAAGCTCTACCTATTTATACTTAGGCCCTACTCTATGGTTAGATCATTACGTTATTAAGTGCACCAAGCTCGGAAGTACAGGGATTTACATAAACAAATGGAACTTCGCTATGTTTGACGCTCCGTAACTTGCAAGACGACTGAAACCATATCTTAAGAACTGTCGCTTCACAGAAGATGGATGACAATCCACAAATTAAAAATAACGGGAAGTTTGTGCGCGAATTTAGGAAGAGAATATCAGCATCTTCTGTAATGCGGTGGTGACTGTCATGCTTGGACCTCTAGTATCTTCTCTGTGTCCTAACTGGGTTGCAATACATAGATAGTCATTCTACAGCGTCGACGCTGCAGCTTTGATAAACCTTCAGCTCAGAATGATGGATTAAATGTGATGAAACTTCGGCAACAAGAAATAAAGGTGCTTGTTTAATGTGCTTTCCCGTATAGACGTACTTTAGTATTTGTCTTACAGGTTCTGGATTTCAATAAGGACAGTCACTGAAACATGTAAGAGCTTAACTATGCATGAAAGACATAGCACAGAAGTTATCGAAAAAGTAAAATCATGACAGACAAAGAGACTTTCACTCATGACATTGCGATATCTTGGACAAATGCTGTGCATTCAAGAGTGACAAAAGGATTTGATGTGAGACGAAAATGCAATATTGTTGCTCAACATTGCGGACAGCAGTTTAAATGTTTGGAAAGCCGCCATGAAAAGTCAAATGGCAGAAGTGCGCTATCGCTATTGCAGATCTCATCCCAAAATCTTAGTGAAATTACATCAGATAACACCTCTAATGCGTTTAGAAAGACAACTTCTTTCAGCGTACTTTGTATGTAGACCTGTATTTTCCTGTATGACCACATCCTCGATTATCATTGGAGGTTTGAGACCTGTCTTTGGTTATTTTTTGATAAACGGCGATTTATTTATTTATTTATTTATTTATTCATTCATTCATTCATTTATGCCCTATCAACAATACTCACAATCATAGAATCCCTACTCTATACTCACAATGCTTTTAATAAACAAGTCTTACCGTGAACTTCATCTGATTAGTAACAATACATGAAATTTATAGAAGCTAAGGAGGAATATCGATCGACTTGAGGGCCCGTTATGCACGTGCAGTATGTACAACATAATTAGTGAACCCTCATTTTTTCGCTTTCTAGCTCTGAAAACCGCAATCTCTGCCAAGTTTGATTATTAATGAACCCCTGTGGCATTTTGTTTGTTTTTCTGTTTGATGAGTCCTTGGTTTTCTTTCTACCGCTCGAAAACTTCTCTTGTTGAGAATAAGCTAAAACAATTCTTATCATTCTGCATGATGCTTTATTAGTAATTATTTTTAGAGAAATGGGCTGTTAACATGCCATTAAGTCATCTTATCTCCAACCATGCTCTCAGTCATCTTTATACGTTAAACTGATGCATCTGCACCAATACTTGACAATGTCAAATAAGCTGCATCAGCAAGTAATTCTGCCCACTGAAGCCCTCAAAAAAATCTGATAGAACAAAAACAAGTCGATGCAATTGAGGTTCAATCATGTCTTAATTACGAAAGCGCATGCCTATTATTCAATTAGAATCTTACGATGGTACAGCTCAACATAGGTCATACGATAGATTCTCAACTCAATACACGAAAGATGCTCTAATGTGAAAAGAAGAAGCGGATCTTAAAAGCTTTGTCACCAACAACGATGCCACACACGATATTGCCAGTCAACATGGACTTTCTGAGAGCACATTTCTCAGCGCATAAAGAAACATGAAATGACTGAAAATGGAAGTATAAGAAAATCCGCAGCAAAACATCTCTATACAGTCGCACGACTGGAATATTACAGAACCAAATTGTCAAGATGCAAATCAATTTAACAATTTAGCACCGTAAAGGAGCTCTGGAGTCATGCACATGATGCGTTGAGTATCCGACTAAAGTCAGGGTGTTGACAATGATATGCGTACACGGTCTCGGTCGCTTGTGGGCCTACTTCGTGGAATGGACTATGAATTCACAGGATTATATTGAAGCACTGAGGTTTCTATGTATGGACCTTTGTGCAAGACGCTCCTCACCCATACAACGAAGTATGTCCGAGAATTGTTTGTGTTTATGTTAGAACTTCACAATGACGAGGTAAAAGCTCTTGCATGATGCCAATTGAGACGCTATGTGCGGGAACGAACTTGCGTCTTAGTTCATGAGCCATTATGAAGCTATTCAGTAATAATCAAGCATTGAAGTCGAAGTGAGATAGTAAAGCAAACGACAAACTGCCCAATGCCAAGGTCCATTGGAGCTTCAGTAGGGCAAATTTTGATGTGACTATTGATATCTCTTGAAGTTATGTATTTTGCTATCAGAGTACCGAAGATCGATTACTGTTTTTATCTTTAATTGACTTTCGTTCATGAGAGCCGATATAGCCTATCTCAATCATAAATATCCAATCAGCTAGAAGTAGGCCCGTGAAAAATCTTGTATGACTGAGATGGACTTTAACGGCAGTAGGCCTACTCCCCCAAAGGGGACTGAGATATACTTCTTCATAGTCAGACGTTTGTAGAGTGATGTGATACTTTGAGTCAGAATGTCCATCCTGTCGACTTCCGATGACATTTCCGGGACTTAACGTCTACACAAAAGGACGCTGGGCCAAAACCTCAACCATTTTGCATTGGAACCGCTAAAATGACAGATAACATGTTAACAGCCTATGGATGATTGCTAGTACAGCCTTATGTAGAATGATTAGAACTGCTTCAGCTTAGTCTCAACAAGAGAAACTATTTTCGAGCGGTAAAGAGAAAAGCAAGGACTCATTAAATAGAAAAAGAAACAATATCCCACAATAATGTGTTATCAGTAAATGTGCCATATATCACGCACACCATCTGCAAGGTAGCCACATTGAATGAGTGTTTTGACTTTAAAGAAGTAATTTGAATCCATCAATAATCAAACCCGGTAGAAATTGTGGTTTTTAGAGCTAGAAAACGAAAAAATGAGGGGTGACTAATTATGTGGCACATAGTGTACATGTTCATAGGGCTACTGAAAGATAATCCTGAATAATATAAAATTACCTTGATCTTCCTGTAAATCTGCATGAATCATGCATATCCAATGAATAACAATCAAAAGTAGAATGATTTTCGAGTTCATTATGAATACTTGGGACAGGAAGGTGATTTGAGAAAGTGTGGATTGGCAGCAAGCATTCTTTTAACATTTATATGCCTGTCTGATTGACGCATGATTGTCAGTTGTCTTTTTCAAACTTGCTTGATGTCTGTCATTGAAGCTCTTTATGTGCGTCTGCAATTTTCATGACTCCGGTTGGACTTCTACTTGGTTATTTCTGCAATTATTCCTTTTTAACAACAAACAAAATTAACCTTCCAAGTGTACATTTCAGCATGGATTTAGGATGAGCCGTGTGGGATGAAAGTGCTTTGGTTCAGTCTAAAATGCGTCAGAAATATGTCAAATAGTCTTAGTTGTTATGCAGAGGTTATGGAGTGCGATATTTACGTTTGATTTGGCAACCTTTGTGAAGTACAAATTATAGCAATTATCGAAATGTCAATAATATTGTCACTTGAATGGAGCACGATCGCTTCAATAATCCTTAACAAAGTTTTTAATCCAATTTCAATCACAGAATCAATGAGACCATCATCATGTAGAGAGGACTGACCAAAGTGTTTAGGACTGACCGTTTCCCTTACCGTATCTTGAAGAAGAGAAATGAATAGCGCATATTAGGAAGAAAAGCTGATGAAATGGATTGTCAAAGCTAGTACGTGTATAGAAGGGAGTAGCCGGAATTGCCGGAAAAAATCTCTCTTACCTGACTTGTAGAACATTTACAGCCTCAGAATTAGACAACTGCTCATCATTTGTCTGTAAATAACAATATCGCGAAGTTCATGATCACAGCTGTACCTTGTATTCTAATTGAGTATCCAAGTGACCAATCCTTCATCACAGGGTTCAAGCAGGACTTATCAGTGGTATTGTACTGTTACTCAGTGACAGATGAAGTCTATTCAAAATCCAATGTTGCTAAGTTTGATGAAATTTTATGAATTTGGAAAAGTAGGAAAATGTGGGGGGGGGAAAGAATAGAAGCACCCAAACTTCCAATGTTCGCACGCATCGCATAGGTTTGACTACCTGTACCTGTCAGCCAAATATGTTTGGTATGCATCATGCTTTACCCTATTATCACATCAACTGTCATTTAAAATGATCCAACGGTTTCTGAGGTCCTTACGCCTTTTCAACACCAACCCTGTTGCTGCATTGATTTTACTAGGCCGCTGTCATTCTTGAAATCTTTGCGAATAGCAAGTTGAACAATAGTCCACCTATTAATCAGACAATCTTAATCAATCAATCAATTAATCAATGCTTTATTGTTTCACCAGGGAACTGAACACATTACTTAGCGAAGAAGATAAAAGGCTACATTAATAATTCTTGAGAGTCACGGGCAATACTGGACTTTTTCAGGCAGCGTGTGTTTCTCAAAGAGACACCGTGGCGAGGGAGAAAGAACTGACGAAGTGGATGGATCACATTGTCAACTACTTTGTCAAACATCTTCTCGCAAATTTCATTTCCGGCTGAAAAGAGGGAAATCTAGTCTTTCCAAAACTCTCCGCCGATGATCCGATTGTTCTGTTTTCAACGTGTTGTAATTTGTGTTTAACATATTTAGATGCATTGCAAAACGCTGGATATGTACACAGGATAATGGACCGAATCAGGGAACAATAGACGCTAAAAATCTGGTATTCATGACATCGACTTTGCTTGAGTTGTAGCATCACGTATAGTATCTTTGAAGCTTTCTTAATAAGGTGATCAACTTGAGCGTTCCATTTCACATCAGATGATATGCAACAACCAAGAATATAGAGGCAATCCACATTTTGTACGATGTGATCATCAGATAACATTACAGGGTTGGCAGATAAAGACTTTTTCGTGATAATATTAATTACTGAGCATTTGGAACGATTGATATGCACATTATCGTTGTCTGACCATTGAGAGATATGGTCAAATTCACTCTGAAAGTTGTCGTCTTCTCCACTGCGAATAAAATGCAAGATGGAAATGTCGTCGGCATATTTTATGAACAGAGAGTTATCACATGCAGGAGAGAGCGAATCGATGACAAGACAAAAGTATCGACCCGATGACGCTTCCTTGGGCGACTCCACTTGTCACTTCTTCCCATTGAGACAACTTGCCTCCAAAAGTCACTCTTTGCCAGTGTAATGAAAGATTGTCATGAATCCAAGCAATCAACTCAAAGGGGAGTCAAAAATCAATACATACTTTTATAATTGATGTATGAGTTAATCTATCGAACGCCTTGGACATGTCGATGGCTCCAACACGCACTGCCTCAGATGAGGAATCGAGGAATTTCAAAATGTGAAGATACAAGGATGTTAAAGCAACCGACGTACCTTGACCTGGTTCAGGTAAATAGGCTTATTGATTGGAACCAATTCCTATCTGCACAGCAGGAATCAACTACTTTCTGTAAACCACCTTTTCAAATACCTTGGATGAGATTAGAAGTTTCGAGTTAGGTCTGTAGTCATTAATTAGACGAGTGTTATTGTGTTTCGGAACAGGAACCACATGCGATAGTTTCAAAGATGATGGAACACAGCCGTTTCTGGAACTTAGGTCAAATAAATGTGACATGAGATGATAAAATGTTAAATAAATGTGATATACCTTGCCAGAAGAGATCAGGCGAGGAATGAACTGCATTTGTAGAGTGCAAAAGCATGTACAAATGCTTTCTCCAGTAAGGAAGAGATGCAAATAAAAATAAGCCCACCTGAAAAAAGCTTTTGAATCAAATACCAATACAAAAGTACTTGCTCAAAGCATGACAAAGATGACTTTGTGCCAAGATCTCTTATTCTCACCAAACCTCATGAAATTTTGAACGGAAATTGAATGGAAAATCCACTTTTAGACTAATATGTTAGGCAAGATGATTGATCAGAATTTAAAAGTTGCAGAAAAATCGAAAATACTAGGAGAAGATTGCCGCTACGCAAGCCTACCTCTTATTGAAGGACTTTGAATGCCATTTATGTACAAACTGTGTAGTCTGTATGCTAGATGTACTCAATTCGCTATTCATTTACAATCTGTGAGTGTTATTTTTCCTCATTTTTATCTTATTTTTTTGATTAACAGTTGCTTAGCCAAAGGATGTTGAATTTCGTGGATTCTTTGTGTCAAATGGCTGCGTTCCTGATCGGTTCTCGTGAATACTAATCCCTGGTTGGGCTGCAATATGTCGTTCAACACTTCGCCATCATCATTCATGTCAAAGTGATCGCCATATTTCCCTCTTTCCAACAGTATAAAACCTTTCTAGCGATGCTACTTATCCAGTGAGTTAGGCCTATATTGCCCAATTTCAATCTCCCCGGTCCCTGGTCAAAGTATCTCGGTTTATTTAAATTCTTTCTCAATATTTAATTCGCCATGAATTAAATGATTAAATTCGGACGAAAGACAATGTCGTGGTGGCCTGTCGCCTATCGCTTCACACTGACGTCTACTTGAACCTTGGTTTAGATCATACAGTCAGGAATTAAATTGAGTGAAGGTAACTTATATATTGAAGAACTTTTACTAATGAAATAAAAATCAAAAGTCATCATTTCTTAATAAGTTGCAATCGATGACATGCGTCAGCTAGATAAACTTAATTTCACCCAAAGCTGAAGCGCATGTTAGATTCGAGATCGTCTGCCATCTATATAAACCCACGTATTTCTTGTTGAGATTGTGTTGCTAATTGAACAACCAAACCGGATGCGGTATCTGTGAGTGTCTGTGAGTGTCTCCAACAGGAAATCTGTGCACATTGATATACACTAGAGGTATGCGTTCGTGGCACGAACATGATCGTTCTGCTTATCGTGTTGAACCTAGTCATTCATGCTCGTGTTTGTATTCGTTCTGTCAATTGAAGTCGTGGATTGTTTTCGTGTTAGGCCTAACATTAAGGATTCAATGTTTTTAAATTTAAATAATCTAATGACTCAGCCTGTTCTAGCTAAAGACAAGCTATCTAGAATGTATTATATTTCACGGTGATCAAGGATAAAAAAAACGAAATTCCTTCATTGTTGTAACACAGTTAAATCAGCTTAAGATAAAAACATGTATGCATGCCAGTGAAAAACACATGGCCGAGCCTCGAGCAGCAACCCTATCATGCGCGGAACCTCAGTCCATTGTTGGAGGGAGCGCGTTGCCCACTTCCAGAATTTGAGCAGAGCAATGCATGCTACGGTTGCCAACCCCGCCGTTTATGCATGGTTGGCATGCATTTTCAACAGCGGAGTTTGTCATGTGAAATATTCGGTGTGCTCTGAGTCCAGAGAAGCTTGATAAGCGGCTTCTCATTACTATTAGATCCGCCAGTGGTCTGCAGACATTTGACAATAATCACAGAACTTTTCATCCAATTAAATTTCTTTGTCATTTTTTTCAATCTGCGGTAACCCCCTCAAGTGAATTATTGCTTTGCATTCAAAAATATATTTTAAGTGAATTTGTTGCAAGACAAAGTTCGATCTATTTTCGTGTTATTCGCAGGCGGTTTGAATTTTGTGTTCACGTTGCGTCGTGATAAGGTTGCGCAGTCGTACTCGTCATACGACTGAAAATCTTCGCGTCGTGTTGAGGGCAAATTTTCGACAACTGCAGAACTCTAATATACACTAAGCAATACCGAAAAGTTTCCACCACTGAGATCCAACACTATAATAGATTACATGCAGAACAGCCATGGACATTGAAAACTATGGAACGTCGTGGACATACAGGGTTGTGCATTAAAATTGCATCACGTAATCAAAGACTTTGAAATCAATTTCTATGTAAGCTTGTGTATCAGTGGCAGATTGATTATTACTTTGCACCGATTTCTAGGCTGTGGATGACTTCATTGTCACAAAATGCAAGTCTTCATCTATTATAAATGTTTGAGTTCAAACTTTCAAATTTGAATGAACATACATCGGTTCTGCTTGTTTGCCACTATTCAGTGCATACTGAGAATTCTACAATGACTGACACGCCAAATCAAGTCAGGGCAAAGATTATAGCCTTGTGGGAACATGCAGACAAAAGCACAAGACAGATGGCGGATGATCTGGGCCTCGTACAATCGACCGTATCCAGGATTATTAAACGATACCGAGAAACAGGCTCACATCAGAGTGACCGAGAACTGTGTCATCGTCCACGAAAGACTAACGAGCGTGACGACAGAGCTCTTCTGCGTATCTCAGTCAAAAAGCCACACGCCTCTTCATTGGAAATCGCTAGTTGAGAGAACACTTTGACATCGATATTGACTCATCGACAGTTCGACGTCGTCTATTGGAAACGATAGACCAGCTTATCGGCCGTTCAAGGCGCAGGTTCTTACTGACACCATGAAGAGGAAAATACTTGACTGGTGCAAGGAACATAGGCATTGGACTGCTGAAGATTGGAGCAAAGTCATCTTCAGTGATGAAAGCTCTTTCGAACTTCAACCACCCTCGTCCCAATTCGTGCGTCGCAATCGTGGTCAAGCTCCTACTGAAGATCGTTTTCTGCAAGCATTTCGTCATCCAATAAAGGTCATGCTGTGGTCCTGCATATCAGTCCATGGCCCAGGTCGAGTTCATGTGGTTGAAGGCTCAATGAATTCCAACCAATATAAGGAGGTGATTTCTCCTTGTGTAGTGCCTCAAATAATCGAGTGGTTTGGGACCGAAAATTATTGGTTTCAGCAGGATCTTGCACCGTGCCACACCTCAAGACAAGTGAAGGACTTTTTCCATGCAAAACATGTGCGCATCTTGACCTGGCCCGGTAACTCACCCGATCTTTCGCCGATTGAAAACATGTGGGCAATAGTGAAGCAGCGACTAAAGAAAAAAAGATGATTCGCTCTAAGGTTGAACTTATCAACGAGTTTCTCACCATTTGGGCGAGGTCGGATGAACTAAAACCCATTTGTCAGGCACTTTATGCTTCAATGCCTCGCCGTGTATCAGCGTGCATAAAAGCCCGCGGTGGGCCTATAGATTACTAATTGTATCACCTCACGATTCGCATGTTCATTGAAATAGAAGTTTTTTAGATGAAAAATTGATTTTTACTTCAAAAGTTGTATAAAGGGAAGAATAGGATAGTGTCCTTCTTTTTATCAGGTGATGCAATTTTAATGCACAACCCTGTATGTTGTCATGACAGCAGTGCCTAAACGAAGGCGTCTTCCAGTGGTTGAAAATTACAAGGCACCGTAACCGTCAGCTTATCTTGGCTATCATCATTTCTCTTTACAGAGATGATCATAATAAACGGACCACTTAAGTTATGTTGATATTCAATCGATTCTCATACCTTCCAATCGTGAGCACTACTCAGCAAATACATGCAAGGATGCAAGTTTATCATAGCACATTTTAAAGCTGAAAATGCAGGCTCTTAAAAACTACCTGCGGGAGAAATCTGCCTGAAATGTGCAATTATAATCATAGAAAAACAAAACTCATTTTGAGTGATCAAACAAATGTTAGATCATTACGTCATTAAGTGTTCCAAACTCGGAAATGCATGTTTGACCCTCCTCTGTAACTTGCAAGACGACTTGAGGTATAACTTAAGAATTGTCGTTTTACTGATGTTGGGTGACAATCTATGAATTGAAAATCATAAGAAGCTCGTGCGCGAGTTTAGGAAGAATGCGTCAGTAGCTTTCTCACTAATCCATTGTCATGTGATTTTTGCGGCGCTGTGTCTGTCAGTGAATTTCGAGTAAAAACTGTAGATTTGTACATTTGGTGGAAACTTTTCGAAGCTTAGTGACAAAATGTTTCCGTGCAATACGACTTTTACTGAGTCAGCTGTGATTGCGAGACCTCACCCCTATCTCGATATCTGTGCAGTACATTCTATTACTGAAAGCACAATCTTACACTGCCTCCTATCGCGGCACAGATATCACAGAGAAATGCCACAGCAGAGAAGAAGTGTGCGCTCGTGGGTGTATGTTCATGACTCCATTACTGCAATGGTGGAAATTCTCATGTAGTACGCTGCAGTAAATATTTTGCATCATCACATTCTCTGTGCTTCTACGTCAGATCCGAATCCCGAACTTCTATTGAACCTGGATAATGAAAATCAGCAGTAAAAGCGAATAAATGATGTCGATTTCATTGCTCCCGAATATTTTCTTGATGATGACATCGAGGCGCATGGTGCGCTACGCTATGATAACGGGCGAGGAATATTAATAACGGAATACATAGTAAATGAATAAGATGGTAATGCCTTCATTGAATAACGGGCTAGCCATTTAAGTTCAACTATGACGGAAGAAGCCGAGGACTGGTGTTCGTCGTTGCTTATTACGAAGCACGAGGCCTTTCAGCCACTGCACGCGGCCATCGTAAGGTGCAAAGTGACAGTAGCTTGCAAGCTATCTGTGTGCATGGAATACATCTCATGATCAGACACATTAAAATGCAAGGGTTGCGATACTCATGATACATGTACAGAAAGAAAGAAGAAAGGTAATACTGGCTAGAAGTTAAGAGTAGTAAGTAAAAGTCAAGATAATTGTCAAAAGCAAAGGAAAAATCAGACTTCAAAGCATAGAGAGTAGTCTACAAGTGAGATAAACACCACTGGTCACTGAGGCTGTGCTTTGTCTTGTTGAAGGAGCCGTGATGCTTGGTCCAAATGGCTTCCTTTACTGTTCTCCTCCTCCACTGTGGCTCCTTGTCGACTACCTGTACTTGCTCCACATCCACACGATGGTCGCTTTCAAATACGTGGCAGGTAATTTCTGACCTGTCGACATCCAACTCACGGATAGCCCGCTGGTGTTCCTTCATTCTCTCTTCCACCGTGCGACCAGTTTCACCTACATAAGACCAGTTGCAGTCAGAAACTGAGCATGGAATGTGGTAGACGACCCCAAAAGTTTTGGCCTTCTCTGGTCGCTTCCTCACTCAAACATCACCCACAGTTGCAGAATGTTTGAGAGCAACTCTCACTCCGACATCCTTTAGGACATTGCGCACCTTTTCTGGGATGCCTTGTATGTACGGCAAAGATCCTTGGAAGGTTACATCCGACTGTTCACTTGATTGCGTACTGGATTTCCACCAACCTCTACATTCTAATTGGTCGTAGTCACAAGTCATCAGAGAATCGAAGACAGCTTTCTTTTCTTCAGGTAGCTTCTCACTGGAGCAGATTTTTGATGCACGACTGGCCAAAGAGCGAACGAGACCCTTGAACGTACTTGTCGGGTGCGCCGAATCACGGTGAAGTGAAGGTCCAGTGTTGGTGCGTTGCTTCCTGAAAGAGAAAGAAGATCAAAACTTGATGGGATCTCTATGTGTCTCTAGATGAATGAAAAAAGAAATCCCTCTTCTCTTCCTCGCGTTTCCGTAGTGAACCTGGAAGGACGAATACCGTTGAGGGACCGAGAAGGAAGGAACTCTTGTAACCTCTCCAATAGTCCAAATACAATAAATAGTCCATCGAGCCACGAAGCCTCGATTGTGAACCAGAATGGTTGGCCCAAAAAAATTTATATGGCCTATAGCTTTTGGCCCTCGAAATGAGCCATGAAGATGTTAGCTGCAACGGGCCCGAGACTTCCACCCATAGCAACGCCTTCAGTTTGAATAAATATACCATCAAAGCTTTTGAAATAGCAGGATGTAAGTATGACCTCCAACAAGCTTTTACTTACTACTCTTAACTTCTAGCCAGTATTACCTTTCTTCTTTCTTTCTGTACATGTATCATGAGTATCGCAACCCTTGCATTTTAATGTGTCTGATCATGAGATGTATTCCATGCACACAGATAGCTTGCAAGCTACTGTCACTTTGCACCTTACGATGGCCGCGTGCAGTGGCTGAAAGGCCTCGTGCTTCGTAATAAACAGCGACGAACACCAGTCCTGGGCTTCTTCCGTCATAGTTGAATGGTAATGCCTGGTGTAATTGTTATTGCATTTTCCGTTGTTTATGAGAAGTCTTGATACACGAAATATAATATACTCAATTGCTTCCTAGTAGGCTTAACTGAGAAAATTATTCTGCGTGAATATTTCATTTCAAGCTTTTTAGATTCCTTGTGATTCCTTATGAAAGCAAGATCAGTTCATCAATCAGACTATGAAATCTTATCTATGTTTCCATAATTTTCCTTTCGAAATGAGATGGAAGATATATTACTGAAGTGGCATTATTCTTTCTTTCTTAACGGTTCAAGTCACCTTAGTAGGGTCATCTGTGAAATGTAATAAAGGAGAAATTTTGACATGAAAGATGCTATACGACAGGCAAAAATGATCTTAACCTATGTCAGGCTAAGCCTATACAAATTGTCAACATTCGTATTTCAAATTTCGGTACAGGCAACACTAATAGGGACACCAAGCTGAAATTACCGGTCGATAGGTAGGCTATATACTTTTTACTGCTCTTTTCAGATATCACATTCCCGAAATCATTACTACATCGCATTTCATGATTTTATGAGACTTCACTTATTCAGTCCAAGCGATTACATTTTGTCAACAGCACCAAATAAGTCATTTTTAAATATTTTCATGGCTCTTATTTGTCTCTTAGCACTGATTGATGTACACCGTTTCGGCCGTCGCCGAGTAGCGTGCCTGTCGGAGGCTTGCTGGCGTCGCTCAACTCAAATCATCGACGCATCTTCGCCCAGAAGTGCAACTTACGGTCAAATTAACAACTTGTGGAATACAAGGGTCAAATATGCAATCTGGTCTCATATGCGAAAGAAGCCGTGTAATTCGGCCAAATTCTTCTGTATCTACGACTCTCAAAGCGTCTAGAGTTAGCGCGTTGCGTGTCATAATAATACTTTCAACACATTGCAAAATTCTTGCTAATGACGATGTTGGCCTAATGCTGTTGTAGGCCTATTGAACAGGACATCTTCATGGATCGCTATTTTACCTCGAATGCTGTGCCTTTTTGTTGGGATTGAACCATTATAGCTATTCAATTTAAAACATAATGATTTGAAGTCGACGAGGGGATGCGTAACTCGATTCATCGGTTCGTTGCTTATCTTTCTATAATGACAACGAAGTTATTTTACTCTCCTGTATGCTGTATGAACAAAGCGCAACAGAAGCAATCTATAGAGAAATGCTCCCTCTTTCACATTCCACTTCTGGCGCAACAGATAAGGAAGCCATTGATCATTACAACAGAATTCAGTTCGTTGTGCATGTGGTCAATTAATCACAAGATGATCGAAGTTGCAGTTGCTGCAATGCTTGCACAATTTTCAAGATAGATAGTGAAAGTTTACAAAGTCAATCATGCTTTTATAACCATTGGCGTTAAAATAAGTAAGAGAACATGTCTCTACATATTCACGCGACTTCGACGCATAGGATATGGAATCCGTGGGAATCTGATGTTGTTGAGCGCTCAGCTAACTGATCATCCAAATTCATTACAAACCGTCTTATAGTCTGAAGATGCTCTACATGCAGTTCACCCGCGCCTTTTGCCGGTGTATGAACAATTCTGCATGTGAAATAACAATTTGTTCCCGTCGCCGACGTCAAGATAAAAATCCTTTGTCTCTTTTGTTAGTGAGTGCTTTTTGAAACAAAAGGCTTGCAAAGTATATACGTGCGTATGCCTATTATAACATTTTTGATTTAATGATTGGCATTGACATCAACATGACTATCCTAGCCTCAATGATAGGAAATCAAATTTTTGCATAAAATGAACAACATAGAGCAAATTTCAGGCAAAATTAGTCGCACCCTAGTTTCACTGGCATTAAAATCATACCTACGGACAATACTGTGCGTCAGGTAGTGATGAAAATTTTCCGGAAAATTTTGAATCAAAATTTTCCGTGGAAAATTTTGAATCAAAATTTTCCGTGGAAAATTATGGAAGAAATTGGAAAATTATGGAAAATTTTGAAAGTTTTGGTTTTTTGATAGACCCTATAATTTGAGCGCTTCCACTGCCGAGGCAGCTGCGCACCAATAAATTGGGTCTAAAACTCTTGATTTGATCATTATTTCGATTAAAGGATCGTAGCAATACGATTTCGTCCGCGGATTTTTGAACATTCCTTTGCCACCAGTGGCTTGTACTAAATTGTTAGCATTTTTTATTATCACACGGACGCCGTTTGGGATAACGTGAATCTTGCTTTACAATAGGGGTATAATTTCATGCAGTGAAAGATCTGGAGCAAAAATAGTGTACTTAATTTTTGAGTTTGCTAATTGTTAGCTTGAAAGTTAAGCTTTATTGTGCAGCGTTGATCATAGTGATGCAAATTCTCTGTGTGTTGATGAACATGTGATGAAGTATAAGCACACATTCCACGCAGCATTCATGCGCGACCATATTGGAAGATATAAAGACTATAAACTCATGTGATATTTGGACACTAAAGATCTCTGTGATGAGTAAAAGAATATCTATGATAGCTTCAAACTTTTGGCGCATTGTCCGATATCTTCGTTGAGGATACACATCCTCCATTTCTAGTTCAGATGGTTCAGGTAGTTCCAAATCGATTTCAGATCTGCCCAGATGAATTTCAGATATAATCCAGATGAATTGGAGATCTCCAGCTGAATTAAAGATCTTTTCAAAGTTGAGCTTGGGACAGATATCTGGAATTCAGCTAGAGAAATCTGAAATCCATCTAATGTCTGAAATTCATTTGGAAAGATCTGAAATAGACATATGGAAAAGGTGCAGTTGGTACCAAAAGTTAACATACAGGGATGATAGAGAAGTTTTTGGATTTGAATATTACATAGTCTTTTCAAACGACTATAATAAGTCTCCAAAACAAAGGAAAAACGTCAATCACCGAAAAATAATTTTCAAAATTTTCCATCGAAAACTTTTCAAGAAAATTTTGAAAAAATTGGAAAATTTTCCATTTGCATCACTAGCGTCAGGTCTACTGTGCATAGTATATTATATACATATTCAATCATTATGCATCAGCATCTGTAATAATCTATCATGGGCATAAACATTCCATCAAAAGATATATCAACGAGAAGATTCGAATTTTGATATGACATTCCTCTGTCGGACTGGTTTCCATGTAGGCCTATACTTTTCACAGCTGCGCTCGAATTGCTTTTAACGGTTAGTTGGTGGAGCGGGGTCTTTTAGGGACCCCAGTCAAGTAAAACGTAAATATATTAGTTATTAGACATGTTTGATAGTTCTGAACTTATGACTTTTTTGGAATCAACTCTTTTTTTGCGCAGTAAAAGCGACAATTCCTATCTTTGTATGTTTTAGAAGACTCAGGTGCATATTGGTTTATAGACGTTTGGGGTCTTTTTTCGACCCCAGCTATTTTTACAGACATTTTCACTATCATGCAATTATAATAGGCTACTCCTTCTAATATTTGAAAACGGCACATCCTTTATCACCATTTTTGAGATTTGTAGAATGTTAGTAACATAATCTAGAAAATGTTCATTGAGTCAATTCGAATTATAGTTGTGTAGGCGTAATAGTAGGCCTAATTATAATGCAATGTAAAGCGCATCTAACATATAATATAAACCTTCATGTTCTTTCAAACTGTGTTATTTATAGCAGACATTAGGAAAATAGAGTATTCTAACAAGTATTTTTTCATCATTACATTACATGATCATATATTCCAATAATGACATGAGCCTACTACGAAAGGTAGAGTGCCCATAAAATTGTACGATTTGGATAGAAGTTAAAGAAATGTTCAGGTTGAGGAACACGTATTGCATCGAATATTTTGAACGAGTTTTCTGTGTTGTTTACAAATAAATCTCCTACATCCACTGCATAATTTTCGTTTTCGTGTCAGTTGCCCTTGGGCACATAAAGCACCGTCCACGTTTGTTGTCCGAAGCATTCTGGTGTTCTTCTTTGTTATCTGCAGGGAATGAAATACCAATGAGTTGCATAGCCGATTTCACTGAAGCACGAAGATGAGGCTGTGCGCGTCTCTTCAAAATAAGAGGCATGCACAATTCTTTTCCCAACTCCTTTTGTAAATGTAATGACTCTCCGAATTCCACAATCTGTGCGAAATGATGCATGCTGCATCAGCTATACAAAAGTACACGCTATAGGGCCATCTCGTGCATTTCCTTTGACTGCGATAATTTCTCACGAGCTTGTCAAAATTATCCACACCAGACTTGTATCGGTTATAGTATTCGACAATTTCACATTTCCCCGAAGTTTTATAATGTTCGCCTGGATGCATTGACGAAAGTAACAACACCGGCTTGTTTTTCTTGTCCCAGAAGGAAGTAAGGCATACCTCGTCTGCTTGGTCCGTTATGTAATGAACTGTATCCCCCTTTTGACGATTTCTGATTGACTTTGCCACTGGTGGTATCTCTCGTCTATTCGAACGAATCGTACCGACGACTGTTGTGTTCTTCTCTAACAGTTTTTGAGTGAGATTCAGACTTGTAAAATAGTTGTCCATGACAATGTTTCTCCCTTTCTCAAGAAAGGGAGATGCAATTCGCAATGTCAAGGATTCGGCAAATGTACCAGGAGCAATGTTGTCAGATAAAGTTCCTTGACCAATGTATACCAAACCATTCAGAGGTAGGGAAGTCTCAGAGTCAGTAATCCAATATACAAGAATACCATATTTACCTGGCTTCGATGGTATGTACCTCCGGAATTTGACTCTGCCGTGAAATTCAATAAGTTGCTCATCTAGAGTCAAATGAGGTCCCGGTGTATAGGCGTCACGCACATTCTCATTGAAAAGATCGATAACAGTTCGAACAGGAGCTAGTACATCGTCTTTATTTCTACGAAGCTTGTCATCAAATCGAAAAACTGCTTTCAAAAATTTAAATCGTTCAAAGCTCATCGTAGCACGGAAAATTGGATGACCGTCGAATTCTGACCACAACTCTTCTGTATTACGATGGCCGGCCTTATAGGCACCGGCAACGAAGTGAAGACCGATAAATGCTTCGATTTCTTCCACTGATATAGGCCTCCAGGGAATATTACGGATTCCACAGTAGCGCTTTGCAAATACTTTGGTGAAGATATATGCCTCTTCTACAATGTTCTTGAAGAATATATCAAACGACTCTTTTCTTGTTTGTGGATGTAGGCCCGTCTTGAAACCAAATTTTGACCGAAAAATATTGCGACTTCTTTCACGTCCAGTGAGTACGTAATTATCGTCAATTTGAATCCATTTAGTGCCATTGCGAGATCATAGACTAGAGTCCTCAGCAACTGTTTCGTCAGAATCACTATCACTATTCACATCTTCCGTTAAATTCAGCAATTGATCTTCATTCATTTCATTGTCGGATCCGTCGTTCATTACCATAACTGGAGTTTGGTTATCAGCTTCGTCGTCGGTAATTTCTTCATCAATATAATCGTCCACCGCGCATGTTTGAGCATTGTCGTTATCTCCATCACTTTCGCCATCATCTCTGCCAAATAGAGCTTCTGTAGCCAGAATTTTCGCTCGTCGCGAAGATCGCTCCATCCCAGCGCGTAGCAGTAGCACTATGTGGAGTAAAATCGGTACGGTCATACAAGTGGCTGATAGGGAACTACGTCGACCAATCACAATCCTCTCAGAACTGGGACGTTCATGCAATAGCAGTTGATAGGGAATTATATATTTACCAACCACATTCCTCTATTGGAACTTGAGGTTGGCTACAACTACCTAATGCCTATTAATAATTATGGGGTCGTGAAAAGACCCCAAACACCTTTAAGCTATGTATTTTTGAAGCACCAACGAACCGTTAATCATCACATCATGTAGACTGTCACATTTTATTATGACCACGCATTGTGCACAATATTAGTTGTCTAGTCAATTTCAGCAACCATCATGATGACGCAGACACTATCTTTAAAAATGAGAAAAATTATATGTATTTTTATCATTAACAGATCTAGGCCTATATGAACCTGACTATTGTCTGTAGCAATCTAATATAGCAATTCTTTGGCATGATTGATGTTTCATTTCTATTCTAAAATCATATGACACGAAGAATAGCTATTTTGATGAGGAAACGTTTCACCAACATCAGTAAAGAAATCGCAATGCATTTTCTTATTTTTCTAGACCATCATTTCCTAAGCTATTTTCGAGTGTCTTTTGAGAAGCTGAGTTAAATTTTTACAACATCTATTGGAAACATCTGAAGCACTAAGGTTTCCTCAGCATCATCTTATCCTTCAATATTGAAAAAATTCAAAAGATCATAAATTAAATAAGATAGCAATTATTCTCCTATCCATCTGTATTACAGCACTACTGATAAGTAGTCACCAGTAGTGAAGATTTTTTAAAATTGATATAGATCGAATCACAGACCTATAACCGCAACGTTGAGCGTAGATTTAGTTAGATTGATGGTGTTACAGTCATGCAAGCACAGAAAGTACTTTTTTAAGATGACTAACTTTTTTCGATTGGAGTTGCCATTTTCACTTTATTTACATTTAAGAAGACAGAACTTCTTCCTCTATCTATCTACATTATATTATACTGATAATCGGCGACCTATAGCCGCTACTTCGAGGGTAGACTTAGTGTTCGATGGCATGACAAGCATTTATGCAAAAAAATATTTTATTTTTTAAAGATGACATTTTCCGATGATTAATGTAATTTACCACTCTATTAAATCCCTGCTCTGTCTCAGATATGGCTTTGATATTTTTCACGTCACACAAGTAACTTGAATGTTGTTGAAGTTTGCAGCTTTACCGAAACCATATTTCCAGCGTAGTCATTCCGCACTTGCAAGGAATGTTGCGTGGCACAAACTTGCACTATAAGTGATAAATCGGAAGGAATGTAGGACAATGGATCTATTGTATTGGTCCTAGACATTTCAAATCATTCCATGCGGTCTGCATTGGACGCGCTAAGTTGTCAGATCGTGATCTCAATAAAATTTTCTTCGTGTGCACTGGTAATGAAAAAAGATTTTGATTTCCTCTGCTAGGATAGCTCAAAGGTCTCTTGTATACGTACAACTGATTGAAAAAATATATATTAAAATTTCAACTTTCTGGTTGATCATACACATATTTACCAACCTCAAGAGGTTGATGAAAAAGTTCGTACGTTTAATTCGACTGCTTAAGTCTATATTTATGTTTATGAAGGGCAAATAATGCAGTATTTCTGCGGATTCCACGGAGAGTTTGGACTGTCTGAGGGGTGCCACAAGCTGGCACACTCCCAATAAGTGTATTCGGTGGGTTGATGCGAGTGGCACACGCGATTGTCACAAGTGGTACGGCCAATTTCACATCCGTACCACTTTGAGGTCATTTTGTCCATTTTCTCAGTTGCTATTGTGAATTTCGGCGAAGTAGTGTGTGGCACATGCTTTAGACGTGTTATTTTAGACGTCCATTTATTTTTATTTATTTTAACAACCCCTTTCTCCCATAGACGTCCATGTGGTTGAAATGTCATAAATATGCTATTTAAGATTTTTTTCGGTAATTTGGTACAGCTAACTTCACATCCGTACCACCTTGAACTTTTGATCGACGATTTCTCGCAAACTGCTGCATTATTTTGAAAAATGAGTTGTGGCACAAGCTGGTGCACTCTAAAAATATGTGTAAATGTTGTTTTCCAGAATGGCACAGGCGATTTTCGATATGGTACGCATGTTGGTATGGCTAACTTCACACACGTGATTGAGAGTGAGTTTCACAACTCAATTAAATTGTGTTAACTGGCAGCGACGGAAAATAGCTTGACCTGATAAAGCTGTACCTAATGCAATTCTTGGATGACTTTACTGAGCTTACTAAAAAAATGGGTCAAAAATGAGAAGCCTATATCATATCTGCGAATGATGATTATCAGCGCAATGAGAAAATTGAATAGACGTTTTTGCGTCAGCGACGGAATTTGGAATTTTAGAAAAGCCAGAAAATATACGAATTGCCTATGCCATCCTATTAGCATAACGGACATACTAAAAAATTGGATGTTTTCTTGAAGGTTATAATTCATCACACAAATTATGAGACAAATTTTAATATGTTACACAGATTTAAACACAAATTTGTTCATAATGAACTTCAATATCGAATTTTGTGAAAAGTCATACTTCGTAGTTATTTTTTTCAACATTTAGTTCCATACGGCCTGTCCTTTACTTTTTGACGATCCGTATATTTAAGATAGAAGTCCGAGAGTGATTGTCAAGCTGCTGAGTAAATTTTACAAAACTGAGTGGTCGATTTATGCATTATCAAGCATTTGCTTTTTCTTTCTTGTTTGACAGCTTGTCCAAGAGTAATTAAGCCGCCCCAAGGAAAGAAATGATCATTTGAATGCGTTACATATTGGCCTGAAATAATTGTTCAGCATCTGCATGCGCGCTCAACACAGCTAACATGCATGGATGACTGACTGTCACAGTTATCAGTCACTTAAAACGAAAGGCAGTTCAAGGAGTCATTTAAGAACAGATCATTCACTAAATTATCAGAAGGTGGTAAGCTGGTATCAGACCAGTATGTGGGTATCGGAATGATGTACATTTGGCTTCAGAAGTCGACCTAATGTCCCAAAAAAGCAACTCAATAAAGCATTAATTTTCATTTGTTAAGTGTATGTACAAATTGAAAAATCTAATCTCGAATAGTCGAGATCACGACAATGTAATCTCGAGACTTCGAGTGTCTAAAAAATGGTCGAGGTGAATTAGATTCAATCGATTCTCTCGTCTTCCAACGTGTCACACAACAACGGGCATTGCATCATTCGAGAGCTTGTATTCTCACCTTCAAAATGAGTTATGAAACTTATGAAAGATTTGTATCAGTTATTGTATTTGCTGGATAATGCTCAAAAGATGAGAATCACTCAATTTGCAAATTACAATTTTTCAATAAGAAAACATGTGATTGATAATGAGCCAGGCACGGGGAGAGCGACCATTTTCTGAGGTCTCTGGTGATGTACTGGTCATCAAAATAGATGATTATGTAATGAAAAGAAATGATTATGTCATGAAGTTGTTACAAAATCATGACTCTTTTGGCTGAAAATGCTATGCTATATTCGAGTTTTAGGTTCAACAGTTCCTTTTCAAACTGGCCAACTCTGACCGCTTCCTTTTGTTCCAGTAAAGGAACACCGACATAAGGCTTCTGTTTTGCATGTGTGCTTCGTATAGAGCGGATTAAGAATTATAAATGATCTCTGTAATTGAGGATTTTTATTTATTGACAGATATAAACGCTTTATTTACATAAGTAAGGATTCTTCATTCCCGACAAGCTCTGTAGATTTTACTTTTATATTCAACAAGCCCTCGTTAGCATGGTTAAGTAATAATAATAATTACTTTAGGAATTGTAGCATTTATAGCGTAAGGCCTAGAGGTCAATTTTTGATTTTATCAGAAGTAGTAGGCTGCTTCTTTCTGCATTGAAAAGTTGTTACATCCGACTCCGAGGAATGGTTGACGAAAACAAATAAATATATTCCTCATTTACTATATTGATACAACGAGATATAATAGAAGCAAAAATGACTGCAGTGAACTAACATTAAGATGCAATATTGATAATGAAGTAGCCACTAATTTCAATAATCACCGGTTGAAAATGTTTGTTGAGCCAGTTTTTTAACTTTCCATGTCAGATTGCTCGACCGCTTGAGTTCAAACAGTTGCGAAAGCAAGCATTTGATGAGGCTCCACATCGTCGATTGCAATGATTCCTGATCAGTGCTGCGGCAATCTCCTTTATGACATTACTGCTGGGTCGAGAACGTTTTAGAAGATGTTGGAAAAGTTGATCACCTACAAATAAATGTGAATATTCATTTACAATGGATTGAAGATGAGAATTAACTAATGTCTAAAAATAGCAAGATTGTTTAAATTCAAGCTGAACCGAGTGCTTCAAACAATTAATCCAATCGTTAAACGAACGAATTGAACATAAAATATATCAACGTTCGAAATCTCACTCAAGGAGCATCATGGAGTAAAGCTAGAAATCTGTCTGGTTTTCAGACCGATCTGTAGAGGCCGCGACTGGCACCTACATCAGCCGCCCGAGCCGGCTTGGGCCGGTTCGGTATTTGTATGCTATCAGGTCATGGACTGACCAGGAGAGTATGCTTTGTGACAAGACGAAGAATTGTGGATTAGAAGGTGATTGTACTCTCTGAGATAAGACAAAAGGATTACACATAAACAAATGACACTACTTCTAACGGAATTGACAGAAAATCTCAGACCAAACTATAGGGCTAAATTATATTAATGTTTATTGCCATAGGTATTACTGCCATTATTAACGCATTTTCCATAAAGAAAGTATATTAAGTAGAGTAGCAACTCGGTTTTGATTAAATCCTCAATGTGTATAAAGTTTCGATTTTACTGCATGAACTCGAGTTGAGACCCAGTGCCAAATGTGAGATGTGCAAATTTTTGCAGTTTTGAAGAAATTGCCACAGACTTGACTCATCGTGATTGCAACACGGAAGGAATAATAGTATTCCACATATCCTCGGTGTTTTGACAATCTTGGAGAGGTAATATTTGTTAAATTGGCAATTTGATAGGTTGCTATTACTTTCATGCTCAACAGCTTCCTAATGGGGGCATTTTCTTTAGTGGTGCACCGTCCTGCCACTGTTAGAGCAAGGTGAATTAACTTCAAAAGATGTAAATGGGTCCACATTACTATTCAGATTGAAGAAATGAAACATGACTTTAGTGAATCATAGAATCATGCCGATGAAAATTGAATTAGAAACTTGAAATTTCAGCCAAGAAAGGACAATAAGATCTCGATTTTTTCTTGAAAACTTGCATTATAATGTGGTTCATGAAATTCGTTTGACAATCAGTTTAAGTTCCGCTTAATTACGATGCTTTTTAGCAAATATTCATTCCTTTTGATATCCAACATGTTTCATACTACTTATATATGTATTGTGTTCATATCAATAGTACATAAACATAGGAATAATTTGCCAAAATTTAGCTTTTAAAAATTAATCAAATAATTTTTTGGACCGCAGGAACGCAATCTCCGCAAAAATTGAATATCTTGATACAAAAATTTTCAAAAAAACGCTTGGTATTCGAAACCAACCAATTCCAAAATCACTTTACATAAGGACAGTTGGTTGCCGCAACACGTTAAAAACAACTATGTTTTTACTTCCACGAGTCGTATTTCTAGTAGATGTTCCTCATCGCCCCGAAAACAAAAATCCATTTACAAATTTAAAAATAGATTAAGGAAAAATAATTACAGTAATCGTGACCTTAAGCCAAGAATTAAATGTAAGCCTAGAAACAATAGATATAACGAAAATAATGTAAAATTCTCTATTAATTTTATTAATGATAGCTGTAATAGAAAATTGAATCGTTTGATTAATAAATATAAGTTGCCCGTAACGTTGATAAGTAAACCCAATAAAACTACTAGTCAATACTTTTCTCGTAAAACAAATTATAAACATAGTAACTGTGAACTGTGTGCTACGATCGACTGTAATTATCCGCGCGATGTCCGGTTTGTAGTGTATGAATTTAAGTGTAATTATTGCAGCATATCATACATTGGTCAGACCAATAGGCCGTTTAGAATTCGTTACGAAGAACACAAGCGTAGCCTAGCCCTTAGGAATAAAAGCAGCGCTCTTACGGAGCACTCTAAAAATGAACATAGCGATAGGTTGACCATTTCTGACTTTAGTGTGCACTTTTTAGCGAAACATAAATCACCTTTAGAAAACAGATTAGCTGAGGCCCGCTTCATCCGCGAGAACAGACCGGAGCTCAATCGCAAACACGAGCTGGTCGCCTGAGCGATACTCCGCTATGCGGTGTCGGGATTTGTCAAAGGCTGCTATTTAAGGAAATCACACTGCATTGCTGGTCTTCTTCTAGCACTGACGCTGTGACTGGGTCACGAAACGTTTGCTGTTTTGTAAACTATTTTAATTTCTTTTATTTTACTTTGAAACAGCCGTAATTAAAGGGAGTGCCTACATTGATTTCTTATCTTGATCGACGATGAAGAACTACCTCCCGTATCAGGCTATCAACTATTTCAAAAAAAAATGTAAACACATACTTTTTCAGTCGACACTCTCCCTACCATATTATAGCCTACTTACTCTACGGTTTATAGCGCAAATTTGCAAGGTCAAAACCCTCATCTTCAGATGGAGGCTTGTGATAAACACGAATTAACTTAGTTCGCCTTCATCATGCAAAAAGTGCAGCAACATGAAAAAAGTAGGCCTGCAGTACATGCACAAATTTCAACAACAAAAGGTCTCGGCATCATTTTAGATTACTCTTCCCGACCGATTAAGACAAGAAATAATATACGAAATATCAGTAGCTTCTTTGTCAGACGCATAAATTTGATATTTTGCATTTGGAACCCAAAAATGCAAGTTTGTAATGAGGAAAAATAGTTATTGGTCTAGTTTGGGGACCTAAAACCGAAGCATAAATGCACCAGGGTTGGTAAACCAGGTCCAGGACTGGACCGGCGACCGCCATAATCACAACTGGTCCGTGGCGGATGGGACGGCAATATCTCTGTAATGAACGTCCTACTGCTTAGATCATCATACATCTTTTGGTCAGTATCTTTAGTTGGTTAAACAATCTTCAATTTCCATATAGCATACAGGAAATATATGAATGTTTGCATGTGTGAGCAACAGCAGTCTTACATAGCATGCTTGTAGGCCGGCATACTCATAAATTATGTTCTTGCAATACTGTAGTTCTCTTGCAAATAATAATTCTTGAATAAATGTTGTCAACGGTCGACACACGCCTCAATTAAATTTTTCGATCGGTCGGTAAAAACCCTTCCGGCCTACTTATTTCTGTAGGATTGAGTTTACATGTGATCCAAAGAGATCTGGCTTGACCTCTGATGTGATTGTAAAAATGTTTTGAACTGATTAAAATGATGTTCCATGATTCCGATCGTTTGCAAGAAGGATGCAAATAGTTGGAGATGGTCTTGGAGAATTTTATTCTCAGGTGTCCACGCCACTGCGACTGATATTGATAAAACATTACAAAAATTACGATTGGGAAAACGGCGAAACTATTTGTCTAATGAAGAGAACAGGTCACTTCACTTTTCACGATTTTGGACTCCCCTACGACTCCTGGGAGAGGGTCTTCCAATCCCAATCAGTCGATGATAATATGACCTCCTAACTGCTTGGTACATGCTTGGCGTTCGGTCGATGATCATTCTTGCAGCTATAATCAGTCGCATACCAGCTCTTGTTCCCGGCTGCTCCTCGGTACCATTGCTAATCAATGAAGCAAGCTGCAAAACACTTTGTCTGACTACCACTAAATATCAAGCTTATGTGTACATCTAAAATTGCTTTTCTTGTAGGCCTACTCTAGATTTCATTTTTATTGATTTAATCGTTCTTCATGATTGATTACTTTGCTTTGATTTTGCTTTCCTGTTTCAAATTGCAAGTAATATATCATTTGAACTAATCCTCTGCATTTGTTATCCAATTGCTATTCTGTGAATAATATTCACACTAAATCAAGTAGGACTTAGTATTGAAAATTGTCTTTCTCCTGTGCTCCCTTACCGACGATAAATTGTCTACAACAATTTTCAAACGAACTATCATTAAAAGTGATTGAGCTCTGCATGCCCAGTTTTTCTTCTTGAGAGGTAGGATTGAACAAGACACACGTGAACCCAAAAAAACAGACTGATGTGTTTGGTAAAAAATGAAGCTTACCATGTTTTGCTTGATTAAGTGAAAGGCACTAAGTGATACATGATATATGAATATGATATATGAAAGGCCATAGATTGCGGTATGGAATCTTTTTAGCTCATAAATTCATGTGTACTTGTAGTCTTATCTGCAAAGTTCAGCACATTCAGATATATCATTCTTCTGATCTGTTAATCATGCGAGAATGTGATTAAATACAGAGTTCAGATCAAATATAATCAAGATGCTGTCTTTGGCAATATTAAGATGCCTTCTGAATCGAAATGTGTTCAGCTACGTTCAGTCCGTTTCCTAAATCGTTGTACATCACGAAAAAGTTATTTTATCTACTTATTCTCATAAACTTTAATCGTGAGCTCATAATTGATTGATTACAAAATTTATTCACTTGAGTAGTCGAGACACTAGGCTTAGGCAACAGTGTGGTTTGCTAATTAAATGAAGCAATTAGTGAGTGGAAGTTTGTTGCTACATAGCTGATCATTCATGTCGGCACTCGTCTGTCATCCTGTCATCATTGATTGAGTTGTAAAAATCTTGTCGATCCCTTTATCGGACGTCAGCAACTACGGCGTGAAGAATTGAGCACTATTGATTGTGAACAAGTGCAGAGCAGACAGCTACAGGCTGACCCGTCTGCAGATCAGAGATTCGAAAAATTCTGCCCTCAGCCGAGGAAAATGATGACTCACCGAATGACTGAGTGTGGGAGTAATACAGATTTGAAGTTTGCCAGTGAACGGATGGGCTGATCTTGATAAAACTCACATATTCTTGGAGTTGATAACATCAGCATTCTTTTAAACCCGTACTCGAAAACGCCAGCGTAAATACAATAAAAGTTTTTGGTCGGCGATATTTTCCAAAGAAATTTGATTGCGTAAGTTAAAACACTTCGCTCGTTCTCTGCGTGAACATACAACAAGTGGTGAAAAGATTCTATACGAATGATTAAAACTTACACTATGTCAAAATCATGCCATGGAAATCCGCCGGAAAGAGCACATCCCAAAATGGCTTTTCCGTTCAAATGTGAGACCAAAGTCAACCGAACTACCTCAATCTTCAGTGACCCGCCATTTGACCTCCTGCTCAGAAAAAACAATGTTTTGTCGAATGCTGATCATTGCCTTTAAGTTTTCAAGGACTTGAAGACGAAATTTCAGCTTGCAGTGGCGGAGAGGGTGGCTGTTAGACAACATAGGTTAGATTTGTGCGCTCAAAAAGACACACTTATCTTATTAAGATTGACGTAATCGCTTTCTAAAGCATTTCTGAGTGGAAACATCTATGTAATGTGCAGTACCGTAACTTTATAAGTAGCATCTTTGGCTCTATCTTTTGCTCTCTAACAGCTTCTTATTTGACTTATTGACCTATTGTCTTTACATATGGCATGATTTTGACATAGTTGTAAGTTCTAATCATTCGTATAGAATCTTTCCACCACTTGTTGTATCTTCACGCACAGAACAAGCGAAGGCCATGAACAAGCGAAGTGTTTTAACTTACACAATAAAAGTCATTAAGCTGTGTGCATTTGACCGCTAAAAGCATTGTTAACGCGAAAGTTAGCGAATAGTCAAGCACAAGTGTTCATTGAGTAAATCTGTACCAAATGTTGTCGAAATTCGAAGAACAATATATCATTTGAAAGCTCAAAACAAGCCTAATTCAATGGTAATAATCTTAATTTCCTGCATTCCGTAATTTTGTCTGTAGGCATCAGTGAATGAATTGACCAAAACTTCATACTTTTAAGTCAGCTGACCGCAACTGACCAGACACAACCTAAATGTTCTGCCAATAAAAAGTGCTAAACATGACCTTCTACATGGCGTTAAGTTTATTGAAATTGAGCATCATCATCATTGAAAAGTCGCGTCAGATTTTCTTTTACTAACATTTTTTGATAAAACTTATTGACGCTACATCTTTTCGTATATTCAACGAATCTTGCTTCATAATCTTCATAATTCAACGAATCTTTACTTCATAATGAAGCTGAATGATAGCTCACACTGTGTCAATTTTCATCAAAATTCTGTCGTCTTCATATTAAAATCGTAGGGCCTGCTGACCACAACTGACCACTTAAGAAAGTAAAATGTATGTCAAAATAATCTGTGAAACATAAGGTTTCATATGGTATATCGTTAATCAAATTGAAGCAGGACTTCAACACGAAAATTACATTCGAAAATGGGTTAATTTTATTGTGCAGTCATTTATGAAGCGATCTGTATGAGCACGTGATTGTATGATTGCAGTATTGTATAAAGAAGAGTATTTCATACACCACAGACATCGAAGTATTGGCTGCTTTCTGAGGTAAGCCTTCCACTCTTCATTTGCGTATATTTTAGATGTATTCCTTTGCACAGAGCAATCTTATCAATAGCTTTGTAAACTCTATAAATCCTTTTACGGAGGATTCCTGGAACCGCCTTGACATTCTTTAATATTGCTCCAAAACTGTAATTACTGCGACTTCTTTCTTTTGAGAATAAGTTCCTTCGTATTTCTGATGCGCAACCCAAATTTGTTCAAATTTGGTTGATGGGAACATAAAAAATTCTACCTTTAAAAAAGTACAATTTAAAAATCGAGAATTTTTGACAATGACATACAAAATTAAGAATCTTAATAAATTCAGATAACTTATAGACAATTAACAAAGTACTAATGAGGTTATAATGAACATGTTCATCCGCTCATCCACAAATGCATCTGTGCAGTTGTTAAATTAATAGAAATTTAAACAATCTCCATAGTTTTATAGGCATGCTAGCCTTATTGGCTGCCAAGTCACAAAGTGGACAGGTTATCGATTATCATACCTCACAGTTAACATGTATTTGGTGCATTCATTCTTTTAGATTCAGTTAAAGCAACTTCAAAATCAAAGGTTGTAGTGATGAATCTGATTTATTAACTAGTAGGACCATGACTGCGATCAAACTATTCAATCAGATTAAGTGTGCTGAGACAACCCATTACTAGCACTATCCCTCAGCGCCTGCCAAGTGTCCGGATATCTGCACCTTTTTTGCAGAATCAGTTTGCCAGAACTCTTTTTCCCTGCCATAAGTATATCCGTATGACTTCTGCCCCTTCTGATTGATTATATATTCTATTTTTTCATTTTTTCGTATATTTATAGTAACTTGATATTATCAACGTTTTTCTTGTGTATAGTAACAATTTGACATGCCTTTTCCGATTTCCAATCAATGATTCAACATGCATCATCTCTCTCTCTCTCTCTCACACACCATTTTCCGCAATCTGTCTCCAAGATACAGAAGCAGATATTATGAAATTTACAAGTATAAAACTTTTCTGATGCAATCAAGCAAACTTCCAACATTGCCTTTAGACGTCTTCATACGATAGTATATCGTTTATCAAAGTTATTTGCTATTAATTTCCAACTGTGACAAAAACATTAATTCCTTGAATTGCTATTTTATAGCAAAAAGATGGCCGACTTGGTAAATACGGATGTTCCAATTGGAACGGGCATGCACCAAATGCATTGTTAATTTTGGAACAACTGAATTTTTGGAGCATCAAAATCAAAATTGGATATCTCAAATTCTTTGCTTTTGGATGAAAATTTTCCATGCATTTTTTTAACTGTCGTCCATACACACATCAATTTTATTATTCTCTCTGTAGGGTGATCTATTGCCAAAATTCGGTGAATTTTTTCTAAATGGGTCAAAAAGATAATGGATATCTTAAAGAGCTCACATACGAAATATGGCGTACCGTGTGTTTCATGCAATGCTTTAGAAGCTAATGAGGAATATCGATCCGCTTGAGAGTCCGCTGGACACGTAGATAGGGTTACTAACGTAAGAACAACGTAAAATTTATCAAAAAAGAAAAAAGATTTTCGCCTGCAATTGACGACTCTATATTGAATAAAATATCAACACTTGACACCCGATATTTCGTCGTCCTGTCGACTTGTTCATGAGAAACAGCCGTCTGTGTACCAAAATCGGCTTTACATAAAACATTTACAGACCATTCAACAGCTTTCATGTTTCCTGTTTAGTTCAGGTTTGTATTGTTTGCTAAATTTACTTTCTGACAATCTAGTGGAAATCGGATCATAGGAACAGTCTATATATGTTTATATAAAGCCGGCTTTGGTGCATAGATGGCTATTATCCGTGAAGAAGTCGACAGGACGACGAAACGTTGGGCGTCAAGTTGAGATATTTTATCCAATAAAAAGGCGTAAATGGTCAACCTCCCGTATGAGACGATAAATTATAGCATAAAATTACCTTGATCTTCCTGTGAATCTGCATGAATCATGCCTATCCATTGAATGACAATCAGAAGTGCAATGATTTTCGAGTTCATTCTGATGACTTGGGAAGAGAAGTGTGGATTGGCAATATTTACGAACATTTATATGCCTGTCTGATTCACGCATGACTGTCAGTTGCCTTTTGCAAATTTGCTTGATGTCTTTAATCGAAGCTTCTCATGTGCGTCTGCAATTTTCATGACTCCGGTTGGACTTCTACTTGGTTATTTTTGTAAATATTTCTTTTAACAACAAACGAAATTAGCCTTCCAAGTGATGTTTGAGCATGGATTTAGGATGAACTGTGTGGGATGAAAGTGCATTACTTCAGTCTAAAATGCGTCAGAAATATGTCAAAATGTCTTAGCTGTTATGCAGGGGTCGTGGAGGGCGACTTTGACGCTTGATTTGGCAACCTTTGTGAAGTGCGAATTAGTATAGCAATGATTGAAATGTCAATGACACGAATGCTAAGGAAGAATGCAGATTGTCTAATTTTAGTAAGTAACAGTTGGCCGCTACAATTCTTCATCAAGAGATAAAGGTCAAAATGGACATTTCATCAAATTTCTCAGGAACGATAAATTGATAATCTTTTGACGATTTTACTAAGCAGATCCAATCGGGAAACTCTCTCTTATCGTAATTGCTTCCAATTCTTCAAGTACTAAAGCCTTATAACCTTTTGCTTGATTCATTTTCTTGCATTTCAAGTTGAAGCTGTCCCTACCATTTTCATTCGACTGCCGATTTGTGAGAAGCAGTTTCAAGTGTCGACGACAAGCAGATCTCGTCCTAGCGTAACTGCTAAGTTGTCGTAGATTCAATCTAAATAGTACGGGAACAGCTTGTCCTTGCGACATTTGAAGCTGTTTCTGATTTAAGCAACTGAGTAGTTCTCCGCGCTCAGCAGATTAGATCGTAAGCAAAAAAGTGTTTCTGAGATGTGTATTTAATTAGATTATGCAAGAGTAGGCCTAAGTGATTGAGTATTTTTCCATCATCAAAGTTCACTCCCTTGGATATTCTGCAAATCCTTCGAATATGAATAATAAAGCATTATTTTTTGATCAACTTTTCGGCTTCAGATCAGACCACTTCAAACCAATGTTCAGGGACCTTTAGTATTTCGAACCGAATTTTTGGGGACAATGCTTAGGGCAGCCTGAAAGAGGAAATTGAAAGAGGAGATGATCACCGTGGTTTTACCACTCCCAACCTCCTGCGACGCTAGAGCAGTCGCTAACTGCGTTTGACTTTTCTTTTAAACATAATATTGACTTTCTTTTAAAAACAAAAGGAAAGAGTCAAAGGGCTGAAATCAAAGAACGTGTTGAGGATATATCAACCGCTCAAGCCCATGTAAGATCATCATTTTTTACAATGAATCTGCATGTGTCATTTCATTTCAATTGAATCAGTAGAATTATGGTAGATAGGCCAAGGGGGTCCACTGGATCCCCCTCAGGTCTCAGAGGGTGTAGAAATTCCCATAACAAAATTTTTGCTATCGGATGAAAAATGATTTTGTGCATGTCCACGATGGTGCATAAAGAGTGATTTCATTGAATTCATTTATTCAATGTTTACATCACGCTGGTACATATGCGTTGCGCTAGAAGATCGCAAAATGTGAATATTTTGTTTTCGCACATGATCGTGCATGACTGGTTGGCCTACATGAACAAATCAGCATAAATCAATGCTCAAAATGAAAGCCATCGTTATATTCATAGTTCAACACAAAAAACAGAATGTTGGCAAAGTTTTCACAGTCGTAATTGATGACTTTGAGATCTTCACAGCTACTTTGAGGGTCCTAAAATGCAGCAATTATGACTCAGTTCAGTCCTATTTCCTATGGCCAAATGTTGGGGTCATGCTGCATGCAGAGTTGGAAAAGTCGGAATTGGAATTGACGATATTTAAATCTACTGGAATTGGAATTGGATTTGGAATTGAAATTTCTGCTCCGGAATTGGAATTAAAAAATTTCAGTGGAATTTTTCCAGCTCTGGCTGATTGGAGTAAGTCAATTTCATTAAAATCAACTGTCTGAGGTTACATGGCGACAGCAAACATCATAATACCGACTCTTAGTACGAACTGTGCTACATGTCGTTGAATTACGGAAACACCACATTTTCGTATGTGTTTACTGATACGGCTGAAAGACACTCAAAGGATTATCGACTTGCTACACGCAAACATCATTGTTTTACCGAAAATCAACTTTCCAATGATTTGATATCGATTTAAGCAGGTAAACTAGGAATTTGTAAATGGGGTCCACTTTTTTTACAAAAATTGTTTGTAAAAAATAGATGCATTAGACTGACTCATAATGGCAAGAAGAAAAAATAAAGAAAAAATAGGAAAAAATATACAAAAAATCCCTTTCCTTCTAATCCAATGCGACCGTGTCTTGGAGCAGCTAATGATTTTTGTCACAGTGCATAAGAATAACAAGTGGCAAGAACACAAATACAGTTTTGGTTGAAACAAAAACGAAAATCACTTAATGCAGAAGTTCAGCTCCAATTATCCACAAAAAGTAGCTAAATGATAAATAATGCAATGAAAAAATCTCCCGGTTAAGGAGAGTGACTTCAGATAACTCTCCCTCTTAACCGCAGCGTCTTACATGTGTTGGAAATGTTTATTGATTTTTCTCCCGCTTAAGCGGAATGCCCTCTTATCCGTTTCCCGCTCCGTTTTCCGTGGAGTGCATGCAGTGTATTATCAAATTCTACGTGAACAGAATTGTAAGAATTGCTTTCACAATGTACATTTTGAATTAATTTTGCATTATCTGACTTAATAATCGATGAAATGAAGGCTATTTCTTTAAATATAAACGAATGTTTGAGTCACAGATTTGAAATGAAACATTTCACTTTTTGAAGGTAAATTTGTATCATTTACCAAAAGCAATTTTATACTAAAAGAAAAGTATCGAGCCGGTTCGCATTCTCTATGATCAACATGATTGAAACACTTTAAGCCCTGAAACTTTATCCACTGCATTCTGCATGAAAGAATTGATCAGTAAACTCAGTTTACCTCCCTTATGACAAGATCGCAAAGTATGCATAGATTGAATTGCATCTCGAGCGGTCATGACAACCACGCGTGTGCAGTCAACTAACCTTCACCGTGATTATCTGATTAAATCCTAATGCAACTGCAGCTATATGCGCTTTTGAAAAGATAAGTTACATCATTACGTCTGAGGATTAATGTGAAAAGTTAAAATCTTCCGCTGGAAATTGCTAAACTTCAGCCAATACAAGATCTATTTTGTACCATGTTGACATTGTAGCGCAACTGCGCAACATTATTCAGTACAATAATAATCTTTTCAATCCAATCAGGAGTCAGTGTTTTCTTATGCTAGCAGAAAATACATTGCAGTATTGTGGTCCCCAGAGCTATAGTTAGAGCA
This sequence comes from Prostheceraeus crozeri, assembly GCA_907163375.1. Classification (NCBI taxonomy): domain Eukaryota; kingdom Metazoa; phylum Platyhelminthes; order Polycladida; family Euryleptidae; genus Prostheceraeus; species Prostheceraeus crozeri. The sequence goes on from CAJQUW010010197.1 coordinate 49,931, forward strand.
AGACAATTGTTTTAACTTATCAGTTATTTCAGACTGTGTCGTAGCAGCAGTTCTGACGTCTGTGAAGTGAAAGGAGCATCGAGAAAGAAGAAAACTGTTGCGAGAAATATCAGCACACTCCGTATCTTGAGTAGATTCATCAATACAGGTCATCGCTAATGCCAATGCAAGTGATGGTAGTGGCATGCGACATTAAGCATTGCATGGTTGAATCCGGAGGCTTCGGGTCAGGCAGACCCGGACAAATCTGGACTCGTTGGAACCGGACGGACCCGGAGATTTTTTCCGCATTTCCATAACGAAGAAAAAAAGTAGGCCTATGACTATACAAAGGGCGGATCTGTGTTGAACATACGTCGCTTTACACCAATGTCTATGTTTAGGCTTGTATGATAACCTATTCACAAGATTCAATACCTTTAATCCCTTTTAATCGGCCTACAAGTGTTAGGGCCGACCGAGTGTGATTGTCAAGGCATTATGCCTGCAATTTTAATACAAGCCTGGAAGCGATATACACCGACGCATCGGTAGTTAGACTATAGGCCTAAGCCTTACTAAAAAGTATCTATGCATTCCATAGGCGTAGCTACTTGTTTAGGCTATAACTCTACAGAATGCAGGTTACCAATTATTAACTAGGACTACAATCAACGATTTAGAAATCATGATGAAAATTATTACCGTGTATCATCTTCTAGTTTTTAAAAAATGAAAACGTCGCAAAAATCAAAAAATGAAATAATTATTTAGTCTCTACCGGTTTCAATTGGCAACAAGATGACAGAGATTGACCAATCTTCATCAGGAGAAATATAAAAAGAGTACATTAATTTAGTCCCTACAATTTTAAACGACAAACAGTTTTAAAAAATTCCATTATATGCATGCATAGACTACCTAGATATTCTAAGATATATTCCAAGATATTCTATAGGGTAACATAAAAACAGAAATCACAAAAGTCATAGGGAAGTAGGAGATTTAGGCTCATAGATCGCTGACCTCTGTAGCACATGCTGCATATTAAGACCATGAGGCCAGTCAGTCATTAGTTGGCTAATGAATTTCAGTTCCTCCACCTTTCGCTGTTAATCATTTCCTTTTTTTCTTTCAATATTGTCACCCTTAAATCTTCGTCCAGGTGTTGATGTTTTATACAATGATGAGAAACCACCCTTTCTTCATCTCCATGGCGGACGTCAAATCGATGTTCTGTCATTCTTTCTCTCAAAGTTCTTTGGGTTTCTCCTACATACAAAAAATTACAATTACGAAAACTTAGACCATAAATGATGTTTGATGATGTGCATGTTGTTTCAGCAGCTTTGATGTTATAAGAAAGTCCAGTGATAGGCGATAACACTTCAGTTTCAGTTGAGAGCATGGCGCAGGTTTTGCAGCGTGAACTATTGCAGGATGACACGATGCCAATGTTGTTAATCTGTTTTATCGTATAAACGAGAAGAGACCAAATGAGATTTTAGTTTTCTGGGAGGTTTCCACCATAATTTAGCAGTAATGCCGGTTCCTTCAAGAAAGTGTTCATGTTTTTTCGCAATAAGCTTGATATCAGCATACGTTGAAGGATGATACGGAGCAATCCAGGTAGGTGTCGGCGAAATATTTTTTTGCTATTTTTCTCCACTAACAATTTTCGGTCTTTAGATAGAGCTTTCCGAATTTGATTTTGTACTCGACCTCTTGAATAACCTCTTCGCACCAAAACACGTATGCTGATATCAAGCTTATTGCGAAAAAACATGAACACTTTCTTGAAGGAACCGGCATTACTGCTAAATTATGGTGGAAACCTCCCAGAAAACTAAAATCTCATTTGGTCTCTTCTCGTTTATACGATAAAACAGATTAACAACATTGGCATCGTTTCATCCTGCAATAGTTCACGCTGCAAAACCTGCGCCATGCTCTCAACTGAAACTGAAGTGTTATCGCCTATCACTGGACTTTCTTATAACATCAAAGCTGCTGAAACAACATGCACATCATCAAACATCATTTATGGTCTAAGTTTTCGTAATTGTAATTTTTTGTATGTAGGAGAAATCCAAAGAACTTTGAGAGAAAGAATGACAGAACATCGATTTGACGTCCGCCATGGTGATGAAGAAAGGGTGGTTTCTCATCATTGTATAAAACATCAACACCTGGACGAAGATTTAAGGGTGACAATATTGAAAGAAAAAAAGGAAATGATTAACAGAGAAAGGTGGAGGAACTGAAATTCATTAGCCAACTAATGACTGACTGGCCTCATGGTCTTAATATGCAGCATGTGCTACAGAGGTCAGCGATCTATGAGCCTAAATCTCCTACTTCCCTATGACTTTTGTGATTTCTGTTTTTATGTTACCCTATAGAATATCTTGGAATATATCTTAGAATATCTAGGTAGTCTATGCATGCATATAATGGAATTTTTTAAAACTGTTTGTCGTTTAAAATTGTAGGGACTAAATTAATGTACTCTTTTTATATTTCTCCTGATGAAGATTGGTCAATCTCTGTCATCTTGTTGCCAATTGAAACCGGTAGAGACTAAATAATTATTTCATTTTTGATTTTTGCGACGTTTTCATTTTTTGAAAACTTGATAAAACATCGTTCATCCGATCCGTCGCCTCTGGAGTCGTTCGTGAGCAAATAATTTTCTCATTTCACTAAAATTATCTTCTAGTTTTGCCATTTGGTAACTATGCAGGGCCTTAGTAGGCTACCCGGCCAACAATGCTACGTAGCACCTACGTAGCAGATGGTAGCATTGGTTGCAGTAGGTAGCGTGTCTGTGCTACGCAACTGCAACGTAGCATTTTCTTCGGTAGCGAATGCAAGGTAGCGGAACGTAGCAGCTACGTTGATATTTTTCGGTAGCAAATACAAGGTAGCGAGACGTAGCAGCTACGTTGCAATTTGTTCGGTAGCTAATGGAAAGTAGCGAAACGTGGCAGCTACGTAGCTGGTCTAATTTGTCCTAATTGGCATCACATGATGCCAATATTGCGTCACAAATGCTCCTGGGATGTCTTCCTCCTTAGCGGGATGTCCTGGTTGACTTTCTCCCGGTGAAAAGCGACACGATAGTGTCATTATCTACCAAATCGGGAGAGTTTATCATCTCATCACATGTGCCATGCAACTGAAATAGCCTATACATTGCTTAAAAAAGCGTTACGTAACATCACATAAAATTGTCAGACTTATGAGGTCCCGAAATAATCCACTGAAAAATGCTACGTGGATTCCACATCGAATCCACTTGACATTCTGGAATTCATGTGGAATTTTTTTTTCGTCCAAAATTGATATTGCAAGATTTTCGTCTTTATTTTAGTAGTGAAGCAGTTTCAATTTGTTCGAAAACATGACGGATGACGTGGAATTATCCACGTGGATAATTCTATGTGGATTCCAGGTGCCATCCCGGCCGCGTCGAAATATCATCGTGGTAAATGTAAATTCCATGGCGCATTCGTGTGGAAATATGTCCACGTGAAAAGAAGCAAAAAATTCTACGTGGATTCCCCGTAGTATTCATGTAGGAATGTCAACGTGGAAAAGATGCTGAATATTCAATGTAGATTCGAAGTAGCATTTCTATAATTGAGTCCACATAGGGAAAAGCGGAAAATTCAATGTAATTCCGTACGTCATAGTCGGTTCGTCCACTTCGTCGAGCAATCATAGAAATAAGTTTGTACAATTGATTCAAAGCTACTCAAAGGATTATTCAGCATTCCTATCCTCATTTCCTATTTCCTCCATTTCTGATCATCCTCTTCCCCCTTCTTCCCTCCCTCTCTCACTACCTCTCTCTCTCTCTCACACATACACACACTCTCTCTCTCTTCTCTCGCATTATATCATGTACGTGTATACACACCCATATTCGTGAGGCATCATAAATATTGAATGGTCTATGTCTATTTCGCACGACAATATTTTTACATAGGTAACCAATTGTCATTGTCACTTAAATCTCCCAATAATGAAATTCGCATTTCACAAGTATTAAGTCTTGGAATTAAATCGTCTTTTAAATGCTCGAAACTTTTGCAGCTCTGAGTTTTCTATTGGTTTCATCAAGTGATGAGAACCAACATTTTACGTTTAGTAGTATAGGCTATACTCTACATCCAAAATTTGCGAAAGCGATGTGATTTTGAAAGCTTTTACACAGCCAAGTTCTGTTGTGCAATTTCACCACCCCCTTCTTGCTTTCATAGACAGCTATTTCATCCCTATCCCAATTTCGGCAGCCCGCATGTCTTTGTTCACCTTCGCCTGCTGACAGCTACAGATGGAACAGGTAGCATGGATCGATGATGCTGGCGCTTTACCTCCAGCCACACACAAGCGTCAAGCATGGAGAAACTGACATGATTGCGATGTTACGTCAAATATAGCAGACTTCAACATTGTGGACTTTCATTGCGCACGCCACTGCTGCTATCCTTCATCTGTCTGTAGAGACCGCTAGTGTCAGTGTTGCCTACTTTATCTTCTTCAAATTCTTATTCATCGTGTACAGTATCAAATTTAGTGACACATGCGGATTACGTACAGCCCTCGTCGTGGCAATGGATTCTTCAAACGGAAGCAAAACTTCATCCGATAGATCTGCGATATGGATTTGAAGAAACTTGAATAGCCTACCTAAATGATGCACTGGAAACAAAGAGAAATGGTGCTGTTGGATGCCAGAACAGAATTTCTTTCGAATAAGACAATCAAAATACATTTGAACTCCATAGACTTCATGAGTACTCCATGACTTGTTGCTTCTTCGTTTATCAACTCCGTGGTTCAAGCCCAAATGCTTCTGTGTGTCGATTCTTTCATCGCAACAACATGTAAGTTTCAGTACTTAAATTCATATTAAATTGGTTAATGAATGAAATAAGAAATAAAATCAGAATGGAATTTTCGAAACAATTCAGATTCAGATCTATTTCACAAAATTTTGAAGATAGGCTACACATACGCACATTTAGCTTCATACTGTATGTAGTCTGTCTACAACTACATGTATATCGTGATGGCATATACATCGGCAAATGTTGTTCCATGGCCTGATGATAATTTTGCTTTTAAAAGTCTACTTCAATAAGTTTTTACTTAATTCTCATTTATCAACTAATTACCATTTGTTTTATAGTAGTCCTATTGAAAATTTCCATAATTTTGCATTAATGAATAAGTATAAGCATTAAGTATTTTAAGATTTATTATTGCGTATGCACTACAGCACTGTAATTTTACGCAGATATTCGGCGTATACACATAGGCCTACATCCACTCACATTTAGGCGCACTCACATACTAACAAATATTATCAACTTGAGATGTTGAAGCAAGAAATGAAATGTTTTACATTCCGGCATGCAATTTCACATATTCATACCTCTTGTTCTGCTGCATTTTTAGACTGATCAATTTGTGTAGGAGCATCTTCCAAGTAGCATCTGAATATGCTTAACAATCGAGTCCTTACTTCGACAGTCGGCTGTTTCCGGACAATGAAGATATGAAGCTAATCATTCAAAGTAAGTAGGCCTAAAACTTTCGGCGATCATTTGTTTTAATTTCTGTTAGTTTCATTATGCATTTGATAATCTCCAATGAAATTTAGATTATGAGACACAGCCTATTTAGACATTAAAATTATTTATTATGATTTAGTGGCTTCTTTATGTCCCTTTGTAATCATTTGAAATACTCTCTTATTTTTAGATTTATTTGCTGTTCAAGCGTTCAGGACATGTGTCCCTTCTTCAGGGGTTAACAAAATCAAGTGGACAAGCAATGAACTCCTGAAGAGCAAATAAATCTATAAATAAGAGAATATTTCAAATGATTACAAAGGGACATGACGAAGCCACAAAGTCACAGTGAATAATTTTGATGTCAAAATATTAAAATATTTCAAATGATTCGCAACGTTTTATACGAAGGGGAATAAAAAAGATATAAAATCATAATGAAGAATTTGCTACCGAGTGAAGATGAACTATATTACTCGTAAAATTCCAACTCTCCAGCTGTAAACGACTGTGTTGTAATTCTTGTTACAATTGCGTAATTGTAATCAATTACATTTCTGATGAGTAATTTATAATCGCAATCAAATGCATTTTTAGCCATGCAATTGAGAGGTAATTGCGATTATTTTGCAGTCAGCACCAGGGCTGTGGAGCCGGAGCCTTAAGGAGCCGATGGTTTTGGTCGGAGCCGGAGCCGATTTATCACAAAGGCTCCGGCTCCGGCTCCGATAGTTTGAGCTTTGATATAAATCTAGAATTTTTAAAGTTATTAATTGGCATCATAAAAAAATTAAATCATTTGAAATCTAAAGATATGTCTTTTAAGTATACCAATGATCTGTCCTCCACGATATCTTTCTTTGCAGTTGCCGCCTTCTTTTGTATTATATTTATTATATATTTACACACATGTGTAATATTTTTTTATTGCATATGTTTCGTAAGACTAATTTCCATATTGACAACGTATTCTCCAAAATCCATTAATTTGAAGACTTGTTATATGCATGCTAACTAGATGATTGTAGATTCCTAGAGACAAGTCGCCAGTCATTTATGTACACATTTCCAGTTCAGTCAGCAAAGATAATATAGCTACATTTCTTGCGCAATGTCTTAAATCTAATACGGTTACTATGTAGGCTATCATCTATCGGTATGGCTACTGGCAGAAGCTACTGGCATCTGTGACAATGCCAATTTCCTTAGATTGTATTGTAGGCTCTTGTACAGTCCCCCCACCTACATTTTTCAAAACAATCGATTATTCAATTTGATCAATTTTGATTGGAGGGATAACTCTTCACACTCACACGAATGACCTGACTACAAGTCCTCATATGGCTATAGCAATAAGCGACCCAGCCACTTCTAGTAGCGCCCTATTATTTTAAAGGTATCTCATTCACAATGAATTTCCTTTAACTTCAAAATTCAAAGGGTATATTTCAATGCGAAAAACCCGAAGGCAAATTACAATGTTGACTTGCTGACGAAGTTTTCGACCATGACATCGCAATTACCCACGTAGATTTTTACAACAGCACGGAATGCTTCACTCAAACCGGTGATGCTGAAACGGACATCCAATGGTGCTGCATCTTTTGACCAGAGAAAAAATGGGGGGGGAGGACTGCACAAGAGCCGTATCGTGTAATAATATTTCCCCAAATGTCATAGACCTGTGGATTTCAAGAATTTTCATTATTATTCACATCCGGTTATTGATATGGAAAGGTGAAAGCAAAATTCTTCTTCGGGTGTTGTATATTAAAAATAAATAAAATGTTCACAGGAATCAACGTTAAAGAAATTGTCACATTCAGTGCAAGTAGAGTGAAATACAACTCATGTGGATGTTGTGACGTACATGTAGATGACACGCCCGTTTTTGATATACAACACCCGAAGAATAATTTTGCTTTCACCTTTCCATGCATTACTATACTTAAATGTGTAGCCTACCGGGTGTGCAACTACCGGTACTTTTTTCAAAGAAATTTATGACGAAACACAATTCCAAAATCTAAATGAAGTGCCGGTCCTATGATATTCTTTCCCTCTTATCTTAATAACTGAACTGAAAATGTAGATCAGAAAATTACTCCCATCGGAGAAAGGAAAAAAAAGCAAAGTTGAAATCTTCAAGTCAATTTAAATCATAGCAGGTAATTGCAAGCATGGCAAAGTCTCCTAGAAGCCAGAAGTCTCGATATCCCAATCCTATATATTCAGTTTGAATCGTATAGTCGTAGAGTTGTAGGGCGAAAACACTTGGTTGAGAATAAAAAGGTGCTAATTTAATATCAATGCTATATCATCGCCTGCTTTTCCGGGGAGCAATTGTAATTAACCTAAGCAAATCTGCCTTGAAAAAGAGGTGGCGTGGAAACGCAGAGTTTAATGCTGACAATTATCTAAAGTAATTATGAATTAATTGAAATGTAATCGAAGAAAAACGGAGTACCGGTAATTTGTAACTGTAATCGATTACATTGATAGAGGTGTAATTTGTAATTGCAATCAACTACATTTCATGAGTAATTGACACAAGTCTGCTGCGAATACAACATAATGAATCAGAGCACATAAGTATAGAAGGTCGCAAGCAAAGCATAAAAAGTTTTTCAACTACAATTCCTGCTCATAGTATGCACGTTAATTAAATGTTAATCAGGCATCCACTTTATCAGTGATGCAGTTTCTAGAATCCTCCTCTATCCTGTTTGAATTTCGGAAGGATTGTGTCCTCTTCTCTGCCTTTTTGTCTGAGGATTTTCCTCTTGCATCTCCGCCTTGGCTAGAAAGACATTATCAATGAATCAATTATCGTCAATCGTTATCATACATTCAGAAAGGATAGTCCTGATAGAAGATAAAATAAAGTCCAGGTTCGTATTGGTAGTGGTATGACAACTGTGACTATTTTTTTCTCAGGATATTCCAGTTTCATATACTGAGGCATTTGACTAAAGGGACGCAGATCTGTGATTTAATCAATGTCTTTTTTGCATGCTATTATCTAATTTTTACGCACGGTGATCTGCCACAGGTGTCTATATTTGAATAAATGCTTATTCCTACAGGCCTAAATAAGTCGGTCTACATCAAAAAGTAACAAAAATACTGTACATTGGAGTAATAGGATCAGAGAGACCTTGCTGGTTGAAAGATTAAGCAAATTTTTTTCGAGGGCAGGACAACCGCTAAAGAAACTGCTAATACAAATCCGATCATGTGTCGCATCTTCATGTTCATTTGTTCAGTTGGTGTGACTATCATCAGAATTTTCAATTCTAAGTTGTCGTGTTGTTTTTGACTAACCCTGTATCTATAGGCCTATTATGCTTATCTTACAAAAAGTCAGTTGAAATGTGTTATTACGAAGTTGTTTCACATTAAGCAATAAAATCTGCTTTCTGTGTCGAATTTTATATTGATATCACACAGGGTTGGAACAATTACACATTTTTTCCATCACTATTACAATTACAGTTGTGCTTTTGCAATTACAATTATAACTCTGAAATCAAGATCTTCAATTACAATTGCAAATGCACGACTATTATTCAATTACAATTGCATGTGTGACTTTGCAGTTACAATTACAATTACTTCAAAAGTTGCAATTAATTACACAATTACATCGATTTTCCGAACAATGTTGGTCAATTATGAGTTGGTTGTCCAAAACGATTTTAAGTCTTTGTACATTTGATTTTTAGTATAAGATGCTACAGGTAGGCCTATTTCTAAAAGCGGTGTTAACGCCCATAAAATAGGTTGCGCCATCTCCTCCTATAAGGATCGTCCCATACCCATGCAAAGTCATTCTCCTCCATGTACATTCTTTTATATCAAAGCTAGGTCTCATGTTTATTAATACGTTGACCTCTCACCTACGGCGTTTACTAGAGATAGGCAAAAATTATTAGAGGAAATATTAATGTATAAATTCGAAAATGTTCCTAATATGACATTTTTAATTTTGTGAGTTTTGTTGTAGAGGCTTATTCCAATTATTCAGTAAAAACGCGGCACAGAATCAGACCTGTATGTAGGCTATACTTGTGCATGTAGGGATTGGAGGCTACATGGGTATTTATAGGCCTGTATCAACACTTAACAACTTCTAGCCTGTGGATCATCACGTCATTAACATTGATGCTAGGCCTATGCTGATTGCTGACTGCTCTACTAGCTATCTCATAGATGTACTGAATTCTTCAATTTTCAATATAGCAATCTTTGGATTTTGTGCTTCGTCTAGCCGAAAACACTATTCTTTATTTCTATGCGTAGGTCTTGATACTTTGTGATCTTCTCTTTCTCTTGTATGTTTTTGTCGTGGGGGACTGCTATATCTATTATCAGAGTCTTCCTTTGGATCTTATCCACCACGATGATGTCTGGTCTTCTTGCTTGTAAGTAGTGGTCAGCCCGCACTTCGAAGTCCCACAAGATCTTTGTACCATTACTTTTGATCACTGATTGAGGGTCGTGCTTCCATGATCCACCACATCAATTCCTTTGTCCTTGCAAGTCGCTCTATGGATAGACTTGGCAGCTTCGCTATGTCTTCGGAGGTATTCCGTTCCTGCCAGTTTTGAAAAGCCAGTCAGGATGTGAGAGACAGTTTCGTCAGTTGCTTTACAAAGTCTGCATTTCGGGTCTGTTGAAATCTTTAGGATATGTGCTTTATGTGCCTTCGTGTTCAGAGCCTGATCTTGTGCGGCTGTTAGCAATGATTCGGTCTTAATCTTTAATTTGACAGTTGGTATAAGCCAATTGTACTGTGTTTCTTTTGTTGTAATGTCCTTGGTTTGTCTGAAATATTGTCCATGCAGAGGCTTCTCATGCCACTTCCTTTGTCTGTCGTCCACTTGTGCTGCTTTCCATGTTTGGAATTTTTCGGGCCCGTGCTTGTTCTGATCATCTGATTTCACCACCGCCAGCAGTGGATCGTCTTTAGCATTCCATATATACTCGTTGAGGCTCCTGTCCTCTCCCTCGATCACTTCTCGGATGTTCTTAAGCCCTCTACCTCTATTTCAACGTGGTAGATATAGGCGATCGACATCGACATCGACATCGGATGTAGCGCACGGTATATCATTATTATAATTACAATTATAATTAGAATTACTGTTGAACTTTCACAATTGCCATTATAATTACAATTACTCTAAAATCAAAATCTTCAACTACAATTACTTCAAAACTACAACTTCAAAATTTATTAAACAATTACAGTTGCAATCATTGTATTTGTTCCAGCCCTGATGTCACATGTGTTTTTTTTACAGAAGCACTACGTCGAAACGGAATCAAGGAGGGCCAAGATGCCGTGAGGAAGCTGATCGTGAATTGGATGAACCAGGCTCTAAGGCGTCTGGAGAGACGATGACAGACTGTTCCATCCGCACCCAATGATTATAATAAATTTTATTTATATAGTGTCTGTTTTCGAATGAAATCTGTGGTGCACAGCTGTATGAGGGTTTTATGTGCAGAACCAAGCTAAAAACGCAATAGCAGATGTTGAGGTGAGGTGGCATTAGTAAATAACATTTGAACAACTACAAGCCATACTAGCATTCGAGTAAAACTGCAAGGTAGCGATAGTCGCATTTAAGTAGCCGCAAGGTAGCATTAAAGTAGCTGCAAGGTAGCGAAGGTAGCATTAAAGTAGCTGCAAGGTAGCGAAGGTAGCATTAAAGTAGCTGCAAGGTAGCAAAGGTAGCAGATAGGTTGCCATACGGTAACTTTGCTACGTAGCATATACGTAGCTGGGTGCGCCAAATGCCGCGTATCTGCTACGAATCAATAGGTAGCGGCGCTACCTTGCTGCTACGTAGCAGTCAGGTTTTTTGTTGGCCGGGTACATGAAGGTCTAGTCGTACGACGTAGCCTATGCCTATACACGCAAACTAAGCTATAGACCTAGCCGGCTAGGCATATAGCCTAGTTCACGTGTAGCCTATATTACCATATAAAATTTCTAGTCCGGGTCCATGGACCCAGTGCGCTGGACTCGGCGGATCCGGACAAGCCTGGACCCGAAGGACCAGCGGACCCGACCCGGATGCAACCTGATGCATTAATTTACATTTGTCATGCATAGCAATTATTAAAATTTATGGATGCTGGAGTTTTGTTGATGTGGCCTATTATTAGACATGCTACGATAACTGGAATTACAATCTCCCGAAAGTCCACTAAATTTATGGCCTCTTAACATGTATAGAATAAATTCTAAATGCTTTCCTTGTTTTAAACTAGAATATCGTTAAACCGGATGACCGTTATAGAACCTAGATGATTTTTCTTAAGAACTCTGTTTATACTTTCCTATAATAGGATATATATATATATCCTATAATCGCATAGAAAATGCAGTTTACATATACACGCTGATTTGGAATTCAAATTCAATTACTATAAAAATTAATGAAAATCCCATATATTAGAATTATATTTTAATCAATTTATAACATAATAATCACAGAGATTGTGAATTATGACATAAATTGCAATTGAAATAGCTAGCATTCGAATTTCGATGGTAACCAAGGAATTTTAATTATACAGTGATGTTATAGCCTATTGGATAAGATAATGCTATATATCCTATGTACTTTATTTCATAAAATATCATGCCAATAAACAGTGCATGTATACTGGATTTTTCGCTCAACTGTGAAAGTCAGTTCTTGAATTTTCTTAACCAGGCAGGCCTGTGTGAAATATAAATCTGAGTTCATTGATGTAACTTACTTTTAACATTATATATAGAAATGCCGCTTGTCCATTTTATCAATAAGTAATTTCTATCATTTCTCAATTCAAGTTTAGCATCGAATACAAGAGCGGCAGTAATTAATATGATAAATAAAAATCGGTGTGATAGGTCTAACTAATATCAATACAAACTTAAATATTCATTATCAAAATAAGAAGAATGAGATCTTATTTTGTGGTGCTTTATTTCAGTGTGGAGAGTGAATGATAATTCTGGCTATTTAAGGTGAGCAAATATGAATCGCAAAGAAAATTATCAAATATCTCATCAAACTGATCGATAGGTGATTTTGCAATGACATCAAGATTTGATAAGTAATTGATAAATAAAGAAATAGAAGGTAACCCTGGCAATTAACGAATTCATCAAATCTCAACAGATACAACCACCATGAGACATTTTTCGACCTATTGAGCCTCATCAGTCGTGGGTAGATTTGAAAGAGCAACGTTAGAGGACGTGCAAGCTCACCCTTTAACCACAAGGCCATAGGACTCTGTTGAGAGCGTGAATTAGCCAGGAAGGCACTTCTCCAACGGGAGGGCGGATTGTCTTGACATTATGAGAAGCGCCTACATGAAGCGCCTCAATCTCTGATGCGGTATTAAGTGGTTGCAGAATGCAATCCGCCCTCCACGTGCCTGGGTTAAAAACAGTGCTTCTGTGGCTAATTTACGATCTCAACGGATGGTCCGGTGGCCTTGTGGCTAGAGTGCATGCTTGCACGTCCTCTGGCTCCAACGGCACTGGTTCGAACCTACCCACGACTGATAAGGCTGAATGACTGTAAATGATTTTAATTGCATTTAGCGAACCATTGACATAACTTTGCAATGAATAAGATCAAGAAAATTTAATGATGCCAACGATAATGTTGGCTGGAGATTGTGAAGTCTATTATTGTCAGATTGACTCGATCAATCATTAAGTTAAATGTTAATTCTCTTCTTCTAATTGCATGCCATTAAGATCCAAAGGAAATAGAATATGAATAATGAATACGTTAACTTTCCTTTTGAGTCTGATTGGAACTGTGTCACTCAAATCTCGAAGAGATGGCTGGTTCCTAATACGTTTATCCTCATCTGGCGCACGCGCCGTGTCACCGCATCAATGATGCACCTGCATCTCCCCTTGTCGTGTCGGCATTCTGGTACTCATTCTTTCTTCCGTTGCCCCGTTAGTAGCTAGTGTCCCCTCCCACGCGCTGAGTGTGGTCAGAACTCACAACTGATCATTTATCGGTCAATTCCATCACTGCGTTACTGTTTGCCAACGTCACTGAAGATTAAACTCCGACATTACATCATCTTACCAATAGCGAAGCTCGCCCGGTGCCTACTGTTGATCCGTTCGTTGCCATACACACAATAACTCTTCCATCCGAGTTTGTGCAACTATAACGTGACTTCTACCACATTCATTCTGAAGGATTTTATATGATATTCGGCTAGAGTACTTTGAATATCCTCTACTTCTGCGTGTACTTATAAACAATGGGCTGCGGTGGAAGCAAGGGAGGGCAGGGCTCTTCCGTCGATGTGGTGAATTCGTCGCAGAGCCGAGTACACGTTCCGTCTCCGTCGCCGCCTCCCCCTGTATACAACTCACCGCCGCGTCATCGCTCGCCAACTCCCCCACCACATCGATCACCGACCCCTCCGCCGCCGAAAACCCCAACTCCACCGCCGCCGAAGACTCCAACTCCACCGCCACCGAAGACTCCGACTCCACCGCCACCAAAGACTCCTACTCCTCCACCACCAAAATCCCCTTCTCCACCACCTCCTGCGGATGAACAAAGGGACTCTGGTACTTCTTCACCTGTTATGGAAAATGACTTGCAGATCGATGAAGTGGAAGAACCAACTCCTGCCGTTGCTGCTGCGACAGTGGCCGCTTCAGACGATGTGGAAGCTCCCAAAGAAGCGTCGGACGCTGAAGGCACCAAAGAACCAGAGCCAGAAAGTGAACCTGCTGTCGATGAAGGCATCGATCCCTCAGGCGGGGTGGTAATGGTAGTTGCAGTGGCAGAGGACGAACGAGACCGAGATTCCCAGGCATCCAACCATCCTGAGGACGAAGCACAGGCTGATCAAACGGAAGATGTGCAAGAGCAGGAGACTGAACCCACAACAGAACCTACTGAAGCTGAAGTAGAACCTTCTGCAGAAGTGGAAGAACAACCTGAGGAAGAACCTGTTGCAGATGCAGCGGCTGAAGGAGATGGTGAAGAAGAACCAGAGTCAGCACCGGTAGCTGAGCCGGCTGCGGAGGCGGAAGCAGAGACAGAGGCTGATGCGGAAGCAGAACCGGAAACAGAGCCAGAACCAGTAGCTGAACCTGAACCTGCAGCTGAGCCCGAGCCAGAACCGGAGCCTACAGCGGAACCGGAGCAAGAACTCGACGCGGAACCGGAACCTGAACCGGTTGCTGAGCCAGAACCTGAACTTGCAGTTGAACCAGAACCGGAAGCCGCTCCTGAACAGGAGCCGGAACCCGCTCCTGAGCCGGAGCCAGAACCCGCAGGTGAACCGGAGCCAGAACCCGCACCTGAACCGGAACCAGAACCCGCACCTGAACCGGAACCCGCAGCTGAACCTGAGCGTGAAGCTACGCCGGAGTCACACCAAGCAACTGATGCCATTGAAGATGATAAACCAAGTGAGACGATACCTGGGTTTGAGGACTTCTGATCTCTTAAAGATTCTGATTGCTTGCATTGGTATTTCGGTATTATTTTCCCTTTAATCGTCAGTTAAGGAGGTGAGATCAAGACTTAATGATGCAAATTACCGCATCTGACTATTTGAAATAAATTTATTTTTATAATTTACATATGACGTTTTTATGAAGTCATTATAGTCGGAGAAAACAAGAGAGCGTGTGTGTATGTGTGTGACAGAGAGAGAGAGAGAGAGAGAGAGAGACGTCCAGACGAGCTGCGAGCCGATGCGTTTGTGAATATTCAAGCCGAACCTGTTTGCTCCGTAAGCTGGTGTAATCGAACCGAACTGAACCGACGAACCGTAATAATCTTGGGCAAAACAAGTATAGAATTTAACCTGATTGTATACCTGCACACAGTACGTTCGCGAGTGATCGAGTATGGAACACTTACCTAATGCATATAGAAATAAAAGCATCAATCTATTGTTGATGAAACATTAATTTATATTTGCCTTCTCAGTCTTGATGCTAGCAGCAGCGGTAATTAACATTACAATCTTCTGAATTGTTCAGGTTGCATGGATGCAATGCTAGTAGAGCTATGCTTATCAGCTGGGTTACTACATCTCCTGCTACGTCCGTTATAATACCAATTTTCTCAAGCCACTCTTTACTTGCACGTAACAGTCTTCTCCAGCAATTATAGGCATATATCACATAATAAAATTTCGATGACGTTCATTGCAGCACAAGTTACTCTTTGAGAATTTGCGCAAATGTAATAGCCCTTAAAAGGCTATAAAGAGCATCTATGGTCTGGTATGCAATTACAACAGATTCCATCAATACAAGCATAAAAAATCAAAACTTGTGTAATTGAGTTCAGACAAAGGAAAATGACTTGGATGCTACTTATATGCTACCAACTGATACTTGCAGGCCTACCTGCACTACAATCACAATTTCCATAATTGTTGTGCAAGATAGGAATGAGATACCTAATGGGGAATGTGCTTCAATGGAATGAAGCTTTAACGTCACTATTCCTTCACGGGAGGCTTTTATGCACCTGACATATTAAGACTTTGGAGAGCCCTTCCGCCGACTTCCAATGACAATGTTTTAAGCCAAGCCGAGGAGAGGAGCCGAGGTTCAAAGAAATGAAGTCGAACTGAGCCGTGGGCACACTTTTTAAAACTCTTGTCGACTGCGTGTTGCTCAAGCTGCTGCTCCGCTCGGATTATGTACTTCTAACAAAAAGATTTCCGAGCCAAATTCAACAGAAATTTTTGGACCATCAGAAGGAAATAAAGAACATCAATGTCACGCTAATGCTTTGTATTTTAAGTATTTTAAATTGTTGCTAACAAAATTCGAATTGACGTGTTGTGCGATCTAACTTCGATTTTTTAAGCTTATACGAGAATGACCACGCGAACTCCTGAAATATTTCGAAATTGACTTTTTTATTCAAATGGTTGTTTCCAAGACATTTGACGCATGATTATGCGCTAGATCAAATCGTCAGCGTTTCTATTCGTACAAAGGACTATAAGCTCGATTTTATGTTTACCTTTGAGATGCAAATGCCTTATTTCTAAAATAATTCATGTAAGCGATGGCGAACTGGGGAGTGCCGTGCGTGTGCTGTTTAATAAGACATCCCCTGTTCTGCAAATAAATAAATATTTCTTTCATAAAAATTTCGTAGTTAAATTAACCCAATCATAAGAAGCTGTTCTTGTCATCTATTTAAAAACATCTCAAATCATGACAATTCTAATAGGTCAAAAGTCATATCTGTGACAGTAACTTGTCCCATTGCCTCAACTTTGACAGGCTGCTACTCTGTCCATGAATTTTCATGCATAGAATCAATACATACTCTTCAAACATCAATGAAGCAAATCTGTAACATCGAAAGAAACGAAATCTAGATAGGAAGACCTTATATAGGACATATCGGAAAAAACAGCTGCACATCTACAGAAGACATCGTTGAGATTTCCATGCCCTTTACAAAATATGTACCTACATATCTTGTTTTGACTTAATTATGATGATTTTAATGACTTCGTTACGGTACACAAACGCAGTTATTTGATCTACTTCAATTTCATATTGAAGTTCGTGATATTAGTTTATCTTCCAAATTAAAGATCATTCTGAAAAATGTTCTTTTTTCTACAGTGGATAGTGCAAAACAATTCCTTAACGCTACGTGTATACTAAATATATCTTGAATTATACTTATGTATCCATACATACTATGCAACCCGTTGATACTCAAATTTGGGAAGAAATCGCCGGAAGGTACCGTATGTTTTTTTGATATATTTAGGTGTAGCACCGTAATCAACAATACATATGACATGCCTATATCGTGATAAAATAGTATTGAAAGAATTTAATGAAAGCTGTGTTTTTCTCAGAAGTTTTGGAGTCTTTGTTTTTGTAAGCTTTACATATTGGTTCTATCTTGAACATATTTTTTTGATCAGCTTTGGATTGATTCACATACGGATTACTAATACATTACTTATATTTTCTGAATAGGTGGTGGAAGTCATTAACGCTTTGTTTTTCGGAGTACTTTCATAAATACAACTTATCTAACAGACTTTGTTTGTTTTACTTCTGATTTCTAATTAAACAGTAATACATGAAATCCCATAAAAAGCGCGAATTTACATAATCATAGTAAGTAAAATTTCCATAGATATTGATTAGAATGTTCCTTGAAAAGAAGTAGACCTAGCCAGCTACTGAAAATAAGGTAATAATAGGCCTAGTGCTAGTTTATGCTGTTTTTCCATATTCTATCCATCTCACATGTAGGCTACACAGAAAGCTGACTATATCACTACATGTATAAATAAAAAACTTGCACACACATTTTATAGATGGCATGGTAGCCTATCTATTTTGACTCGAACATGACAGTTAGGCTAGCTGATATGCCATCTTCCTCCTGCATGGTAGGCCTAGAAACATCGGCAGAAGCCAACTTTGATTTATATCCTGAAGATTTCATCTTGGCCAGCAAAAACAATCCAGATTAACTATGCTATGATTGATTAATGAAAACTGATCCATTCCAAATTGATTCATGCAAGACTGACCTGGCATGCATTCAGTGCGGTTCAAAAAATGAATTACCGTAATTGACAGACTAAATTACCGTAACTTACGGTAATACGGTAATTTACTTCCGAAAATAGATTGCCGTAATTTGGACAACTACTAATAACAGTGAATCCAGGCAAAACAATTTGACTGATTTCGATATAATTTTAGAAGCTAGAGGCTTTAGTGAAAAAAGAACGTATGTTAAGAGCTAAAAATAATAAAGCAAATAAAGAAAAAACAGTTATAATGCACATTTTAAATTACCGTTCGTGAACAATCACTGTAATCGAAAAATAAATAAAATTATTTACCATTACGACTTGCCGGTAACATTGGCAAATGAGTATAGATGTCAGAAGCATCTTTTCTTAATAATGAATCTCATAGCAACTCTTGTGTAAGTAGCGAATGTGAGGAATTAATTAATACTAATTATAAATGTAGAGATCGTTTTGTAGTTTATCAATACATTTGTTCTCAATGTGGTAAATTTTACGTTGACAAAACTGTTCGGATGTTTAAGACCATACACCAGGAACACAAGCCTGCTATGGAAGATAATAGCAGCAGTAGCACGTTATGTAAACATATCAAAGATGAGCACGAGTTTCCGTCGTTTGGTCAAGTACGACGTTTCAATGGCTTGATTTCATTGAGGACTGAGATGCTGTTTCTCTTTGCTGTACAAAGAATGCGGCGCATTCTCCTCCAGCACCACATCTCAAAACAGCTGATTCTCTAGACTGGAACTTTACGAAGAGTCCAACTGTCAACACCGTAAAGGGTTACTGAAAACACAAGCGTCCCAAACAACTTAATCTTCGTCGCTAGAGAAATCTTTCCACATCTTCGTCAGGTTAATTATTGCACTCTTGCCGTGTTATGCGTTGAGCTATAATGCGGTCTTTTTGTCTGCTTGTTGCTTTTTTCCCGAGCATTTACCGTCGTATCTTTGCGATAGAATTTGACGAACCTATTAAATGAGACGGCAGCCTCAAAAAGCTGTTTTAACGTGCGATATGTAGAGTTGTCTGTCATATCAGTAGCATGTTATTCGTAAGTTTGCAAAGCTGCATGTTATGCCAGTTACTAATTTCTTAAAAGTATTCAAGGATTTCACATTCGGCTCTCTAGCGAGCCATAGATAGACAGTAGAGTAGCAGGTTCACTTGTATTAATCAGCTCTCGCTTTGAATAACACGTCAAGATGACTACACACTGTAAATCGTTTGCTACCAAACACTTTGTTTCCTTTCATCTGGTAGCGTTGCTACTGTCTAGTAGCAAAGCTACCAGAATTATATCGTTGCTACCGGATGCTTCTTCTCCAATCGCTTAAATATATCAAAAGCTGCATGTTATTTTTTTACTGTGTTATAAGTAGTAGGATATTATCATTTAAATATCGAACTTGCAAAATTGAATTCGGTTCTATTACATCTAAGTCCAAGATTCTGTATACATCAGTAGGCCTAACAAGCAAACAGAAATAAGCAATATGTAATAAGTAATTTTGAATGTAATATATGCAATAAAAATGTATGCAATGTAATAAATGATAATGCATATCAATTTCATGACATAAAATTAATTTTTGTTTGATAGATATAAATGAAGTATTTATTGTGCTATTGTAATGATCTCAGTCAGTTCGACACTTAGATTTAGGTAGTCTTGGGATCGGGTCGGAACATTTGAGTAGAGGAGATCTTGAAATCACCTGCCTGAGGAATAAATAAGTAAATTGTAATATGCACATGCAATATGTAAAATAAGTTAACAAGCAAATGAATGCTGCATGAAAATATGTTTTCATAATTGCTCATGATATCTATAATTGTAGAATTCAAAAACAAAGTTAATATGAAAAGTTCTAACAAAATTTAAGACTATGATCATCAACTCATCTGTTAGCAATTCATAATACCTGCAAGATGATGGCAAATGAAATAGGATATTAACCAATCAAATTCAGGGTGATTTGGCACATGCATCAAGGTTTGGTAGCGAATTATCTAGGAGATCGTCCCATTTCATTCAGACGACCGCTACCAGATGAACTTGGTCTCGTAGCCTTGGAAGCCAAACCATCTTCATTTGGGAAGAAATGTTAGTTACTTTTGAAGAGCAGGTTTGGCAGCGAAATTTATTTCATTTAGTAGCTCACGGTATGTGGTGCAGACTACACTGTGCTCAATTATGGTCTTAGAAACATCGTATTTAAGGAATATTTAAACCAACGGTTATAAAAGCATATTTGAAAGCCGGACAAGCGGTGGATAAAAAAATGTTTAAAAACGTTTAAAAAATAATAACGTCGAGGAAGGCTTGCCACGGTTGGCTGAAATCGGTCAATCTGAAAATGGCAACTGAGGTGTTACTAACTGCAGCACAGGACCAAGCAATAAAGACGAAGGTACATTCCACGTACATATTGAAAATTTGTAAAGATGCCAAGTGCAGAATGTGCATGTTCGCAGATGAGACGATATCCCGTATACGCGTATATGGACAATATGGACGTATGGACGTGTAAACGTATGGAAATATGGACGTATGGACGACAATATCCCATATGCGTACTTACAGGATGTTCCAAGTTGGCACCAAACGAATATCTGAACCGTCACAATGAAGTTGCAAGACAAATACATAGAGATTTACGCCTACAGCATGATATCAGCGTATCAATAGACCCATGGAAACATGTTCCTCAGCCAGTAATTGAAACGAAATCAGTTAAGATATTATGGGACTTCGAAATAAGAACTGACAAGAGAATTTCAGCAAGGAGGTCAGATGTCGCAGTAGTTGATAAAGAAATGAAGATGCGATTCATAATTGATATAGCGGTACCAGAAGATAGAAACATAAGAAGCAAAGAACAAGAGAAGATCATAAAGTATTGAGACCTGAAAACTAAAATACAGAAATTGTGGAAGATTCATGTGAAAGCAGTGTCAGTAGTTGTCGGAGCCCTAGCAGCCCACACTTAGACGCACTCTTGATCCCCCTGAGTCATCGTAGGACTCCAAGATCCTGGGATGATTACACCGACCATCATTGAGTGAGGTCGTGACTAAAAAAAGACGCATCTTTTTCAAGACCCAATAATGGGAATCGTGGGGCATTCAACTTTACAAGAACTGAATAAAATACAAATTCTTAAGGCAAAACAACATCAAGTAAATAAGTAACATGAGAGTGAGAAACATTTACGGTTTGGTGCTGCTATTACTCAATTTTAAAATGGCAATTATCAAAGAATTTTGAAGCAGTGAATTAGTTAGTTTGGGGATGCGTAATTTTTCAGAGTACTGAAGTCGAGGAAGAGACAGTGAATGACGAGGATGCTTCTGATCTGAAAGTAATTGTTCGAAAAGTTTCCATCTTGACACCATTTATTTTACTGTATTTTGCAAGTGTATAGATGTAGGTATTCGTGACATTATTCCATGCTGAAAGCAGAGCAGAAAACCAAATTCAAAAGTGTGGTTCTTATAAAGCCATCTTTGAAAATGATGTAAAACAAGGTAGTGTGCAAAGGAAGACCTAAGAGTCATGCTTAGAATCTGATTTTGCAGTTTTTAATAAGACAATGCGCTAAAACTGTCATTTCTGTTTCTTTGACAATGCAGCTATTCAATTGATAATATTGAAGCACGTCATTATTCAGTAAAATACGACATGAGGCAATCATGCCTTATAAGTTGTATAGTAGGTAGATCTCCCGAGAATATTAGCATAAATGTACAATTACTGACTGCATGAAGTCCATCGAGGAACCAAGAAGACATTCATGGAAGCTGGGAAAAAATTGCTTACGACACTTGCAAAAGTAAATCGTATATCGAATACAAATAATTGAAATTTTGAAATAAGAGCATATTTGAAACATTACACTACATTGCTTTCTAAAGTTGCATGTATTGTTGAGTCCCAGACGATGCTAAAACGTGAAAGCAAGAAAGAAAATCATCCTGAATTTCCTTCAAAAAATCCTCAGAAAACGCATGAGAAAAACACAATTGTGTCAAGATATAATTTTAAGATCTGAAAGAATTTTGACCATGAAATGATTTGTGACATACATAAACAATGCAGAAAGCATAGGTTATTTTGACCAATTTAGATAATCAATTCTGTAACAATAAAGTCCCACTGACTAGACATATCATTCTGTAAAATTCAAACTGCCTATTTCGTGTACGCGCTTTCCCGTGATGGCAGCAGTTTTGCAAGAATCGGTAGGAAAGCATTCTGAAATAGTATTACAAATTTGCATATTTTATATTTTCCATTTTTCTATGTGTGTGTCGACCATTTCAAATTTTCTTGGAAAAAAGAATTACATTGTCATATTCACAATTCAAGTGAGAACTTCAATGACGTTGCTACTTTCTGATAGGAAACGTTATACGCAAAACACGCCCAATGTTTCGTGCAAAGGGCAGCTGAATGGACGATGTGAGCGTCTGTGGCACGAAACTTTGTCCCTATTTTATCCGCAAAACTTTTATTTTGTTGTTCACATTCGACTTCATTGAAGATTTCATTTGATTGTTAAATAACAATCAGGAAACCCTCCCGCTCCTGACCATAAACTAGAATAGAAGTAAACCTTATTCGTTTACACAGAATTTGACAGTTCCGCCGAAATGGCATCATATTATGTGAATAGAAAGGAGTTACAACTGTGCAAACATAAATTTCAAAATCTAGATATGATTCAAGATGATGGAGATGATAGGATAGAAGGGAATTACGGTCGAGACTCGCAATAACGAACACTTCCATAGCGATATTCGTCTATAACGAACATTATCCATGGATTCCAATTTTTCAACATTATTTCAATTAGGAAGCGAATAAAGAAGAAATGTCATTGAATTCAGATCATGTGGAAATGAAACGCTTGAATTTGATCTTCCCGAACTGCCTCGTCTCATCGTGATAGAAAACTAATGTAGCCCACTCTTGTGATGAAATATATAAAGCCGATGCAGCTGATTGTACTATTGGAAGTCACATCGAACACTCGCACAAAAATATTAAAATTCTGCATCTATACTGGATTTAAATAATCAGCGGATAGAGTGACGTCTTCAGGAAAGCAACGGGAACTCATGAGCAGAAATCGTTCTGTATTGGAAAATCTTTGACATGTGCATGTATAATGTAGTCTATATTACAGTAATAGCAATGCGTGTTTTTCATTCATTCAATCATTTGATGTTCGAAGAGCCTTCAAATGCCAATTTTGCCATTTTAAATGAGTCATTCAATTTCTAAAGTCTAAGACAGAAGGTCAAAAAGAATATACCCGAAGTACTTTAGACGAATCAATTCATGTTCCTTGAATCTCTCATGGAGTAGTCGGATGCTAGCCTACTACCAATATAAAAGTGTTGGCACTGAAGACTGAAGACAAATTAGTTTATAAACAACATTTTATTGTTGTTGATAGGACATGCAGATGCATTATATAACCAAACGTCAATTATCTGCATGTAGGCAGATAATGCCATTGTATGCAATTATGCTTCATGAAATGATTTGTTTATTTGATAAATGGCTTGTCGTCAGTAGATACAGCAGTCTCGATGATTTTGATTTTTCCTATTATAATTGTACTCAACAACAATGGTCAAAACTTTGACTTGGATTTTAAATGTTTGTTTGCATAATCTGTAGAAGTGATTCAATTTTGTGCAGTCGGATACATTATTTCATGTTCACGTAGATTCCCATAGAATCAAAGAGTTTTGGATCAGATAAAACAGAAAATGAAAAATGATATTGCGTTTAGAACTTCATAATTACTCACGGAAAGGTCTCATTAATAAACAATAAATTTACATGAAAATCCTTCTTTTGTCGTCCTAATTCTCACCGAAGCGTGAGCAGAAAGCATACTGCTGAGGACTTCAGAATCTGTAATTCTGAAACAAAAATTGAGATTTGAAAGACTGAGTGCAAAATTTGGAGTTATTGCAAAATCGGATGCTGCATTTTACATTTTACACTTCTTAAACTGTGGTGAAGGCTTTCAAGGAAAATTCACTGTATGCCTATACTGTCAGAAATTAATTGAGCGGTTTTTCTAAGTTACAAAAAGAATTTCATAAAGCAACCCTAACTGCGCTATGAGAAATGGCCTGCACGAGTTTTTGTGGTGAATGAGGCCAGGCCGAAAATGAGACTTTCACGGAATGATGCACACAATATACTCTGGCCACTGCGTCAGCGTGTCTGTTGATTTCTACCCGGTTCATCCTCTTGTCAGACAAGATAAAAAGGCACATGTAAAAACGATGGAATGTAGATTGAAATTATCGGTAAAAATGATATTTTCAATGTCTTCACTGCATAGGCGAAAAGTAAAGAAAATATAGATAAATTATTCTTATGAATTATCACAAATATCTGTTATCTTAAGCACTTTCGATGACTCGAATTCATAACACAACGTCATTGAATAAAAGCGCTCAAGAAATTGGATATTATGAGTTCATTTTTGTCAATCTATATTCAGTAAAAGAAAAGCTTGATAACCTTTAATAAGTGAATAGTATTAAATCTGCGGCTATAATGTTTGGTATGGGATTCTGTAGTGTACAGGTACGTCAAATGAATTTGTATTGGTATCTACACCTGAAAAATCGTATGCTAGCTGGCTTGGATTCAAAAGACTGGTTATTATCTAACTTAGGTCACAAATCTTCTTAATGATTGCTGTTTACATTGTCAAGCTAGTTGACTATATTGAGAATGTACAAGTATACATTCCACAAGTGCACTCACAATATCTAAATAAATTTTATCAATCTCCTTTGCAGTCACAAGTCCTATGAGTACGCCTACAAAGGAGACTGATAAAATTGATGTGTACTTGCATGCGCTGATCAGTCATGGTAGCCTAACTCAATTAACATGTGTAGGCTTGCAATAGATGTGTTTACGATTTTCCATCAAAAGTAGCCACGGTATTCTACAGTTGCAGCTTCAAATATGATTATATATAAGGACGAACGATGATTTGTACTTAGAGGATAGATTTGCAGACACGCAAAGAATTCAAATGATGAGTAAAGAATAAATGAGTACTATTTTCTGAAAGGCCTACTACAAAACAATTTTGTAAGTAGCATTTGAATATCCACAACCTTTTTTCAATGTCCATGATTTACGCTCATGATATGACTCACATACTCATATTTACAAAATGGGGCTTATACCTACCGGTACTGTAGGTTGAAAATCGATGCATTTTGACAAAACTTCACAGGCTACATACAAGTATAATGTTTGTAAAAAGAGTCTTTTCAAAATCGATGAACTAGAAATTTGTCGACCAAATCCGATGATTTCTTCTTAAGAAAGTGGACTTGATGCGCTAGAAGTCACAAAAGCGTAGGGTCAAGCGGCTTTGCTATAAGGGGATCAGAGCGAGTATGCGAAGTAGGGACATGCACTCGTCAATGACATTGCATCTGACGAAGGCCTTGTGCTCTATTTCTGATAATAGCAATGAAAATTTGTGCTGTTTTTCATAAATCGATTTTTCGAGGAATCACAAAATCTTTTTTCAATGTTCCTTTATGCAGCCTTCATACTCTGAATAAGTTGATGAGATAAATTTTGTATGCTTTTAGGCGTACAAGGTACCCTACTACAACCTAAACTATAGTCTACTCCAACAAAAGAGATGTAGGCTAGGCCTAGGTATGATCTTTCCTCAAAACTACACAAATGCAGTGATACAAAATTGCATGTAATATTTTGCTGTATAATTAATTCCAGCAATTATACACCTTTAAAGACAATGTGATGTAGTGATAAGCAGGGCATCGGTTGTCTATTACTACTATTAGGCCCTATTAGTCTACTGGTAAAGTGGTGATAATTGCCATTTAAAACACTGATGCTGCAAAATTGCCGGTAGACATTGTTTTTGGGTAATCATTGCTGGTAATATGGTCTATATTATACATCAATGTTCGACATCAATGCATGGATGATAAAAATAACACAGGTACTTGGTTCATGTCAAAAAATGAGACTCTACATGTAGGCCTAAGTGGACGCATATATATATATATATATATATATATATATATATATATATATATATGTATATATGTATATATGTATATTCAACGCGTAAAAATTCTTGTTCAATCGCCTAATTCAACGATTGATTCTAGATGAATTTTTCAAACTTATTATGGACATCATTAACATCAAGGATAATAGCAAAGCGGATATAAATTCTCAGTGGTCGTTCCACCTCACCCGCTGATCGTCATCCATTGACGTGTATCAGGAATTACTCACTCATTATTTGCTTCTTATAATGATGCGATAGCTTGGAAGTTGGGTATGAAATACGGATGCACAACTTCTGAAGACAACTTTCATCTCTCCTGATGCTTAAGCGATAATATCTTCACTCGATAAGTGGCTTCCGACTCCGGCTGCTTGTGATAAAAGACGAGAGTTGTATCACGTCAGTCTTGACTTCCATGTTCAAAATAAAGCTGCTAAGAATGCATTCTGAGTCATTTTCCACTTCTTTCAAGTAACAAAGTTCTCTATATTTCTGTTCTCCGTAGGCAAGGCGAAATAATAACACAATATTCAAAAGTTACGTGACATCGATGAATTTATCAAATCTCGCAGATTTTCCAACAAATCGATTGATTAATGAGTCATCCACCATGTCTTACCAAAGAATTAGATTGTTTAAGCTGGTCACTTTGCTAGAAGTGCAAATTGATTCAAAACGATGGCACATGCAGGAACTTACTAGCTGGGCAAAAAGTA
Source organism: Prostheceraeus crozeri (assembly GCA_907163375.1). NCBI lineage: Eukaryota > Metazoa > Platyhelminthes > Polycladida > Euryleptidae > Prostheceraeus > Prostheceraeus crozeri. The sequence goes on from CAJQUW010010197.1 coordinate 76,919, forward strand.
ATTTTCAATGCCTTACAGAGATAGGAAAAATAGTATGTGTCGCTTGCGAATTGCTGTGAATTCCTTCAAAATACTCCGACCGCCACCATTCCTTCAGATTCGAAGAATTCAGATCATTGCGCTAAAGCTTTCTCGATAATGTTGAGCCCTCCGATCATTGTTAAAAAAGTTAGCACACGAAAGACGTTCACAAACTTTTCTGCAGAATTTGACATCGTCTGTGTCTCTTCGCTGTGTGATCCGGTTGATGATAACAGTCACTGCAACTTCGCACAATTTGGCGTGCTTACTATTGAACTGGCTGCTCACTGTTCGATTGCTATGGTATTATGTCAGCAGATTGTGCCATTTCATTAACGTTATATGTTCCAGTGCTTCCTTTCTCGTCAAACAGAAGAAGCAGTCCACGCAATATATATTTTAACACTCCACAAACTGCAATAGTTTCAAGAGTGAACTCATCTTGTAGAGAAGAAGTCCCCCGTCAACATATCAAAAATCTAGAAAATCTAGTTAGTGGAACACCCTGAACTTTCCGCTTAAAGTCTCGGGTCTTTTCGAAATATATAGAAACACGCTTGCTACAATGAAATCGCACAGTCAGATAGCAACTGCCAATGAAAATGAGGCGCTGCAGCCTGGTCTCACTTGCTGCATTAACTTTCCAGATGGCTTTCACTAATATCAGCTCTGTTTTCTGAATTACATCCTTTCCAAAGGGCTAGATTTCTCAGTCACTAGTTCGACAATGCTTGTAGCATTCTGAGAATCAAGCTGATGAAGATTTGGACAAGTAAAGACACAAATCTGCGAGTTTTACCATCAATAGACGATTAGTTTTGCAACTACCGTCTTGTGAAAGCGCATAGCTGTTCAAGCCACAAGGTCGAAAACGCGTTTCCGCACCCTTGTCTTGTAGATAGCTTTCCTAGGTACCTGTAGGGTGCAAATTGATTTGTATAAGATAGGAAACAAATTTTCATTTTTTTGATCAAAAAGCGATGCATTTTTGCAAGTACTCTCTTGTGAATATGCACAGACATTTAAGCATCACTATCAAAAACATGTTTGCGCACACTTATTATCCAATACACATTCTAAAGTACCGGCAACATTTAATTTGATGGAATTGAAATGTATAGGCCATACAGTGGAATCGAAAATAATGCACGAAATTTTCAAGGAAAATAGATCCGTATCAGGAATAATCAATTTCATGATTTCATGATTCAGCACATGATCTATAAAACGTAACACCAGGGATGCGGTACTTATGAAGTGTGCCTTGGTCACGGTGTTGTCTTTTGCTGATATGCGTGTCGTTTTTGTCGCGAGATAATTGGACGACACTATTTTTTGACAATTGAATTTTGAATTTTCGACAATTTTCGTATAAGACTTTTCCTTATCAATTTTCACTGAAATGCTGTAATAAATGACACACTTAATGCACATGCACGTTTGTAAACAATGAAAAAGCCGCAGCACGGCTGGTAGTGGTGCAATGGCAAATTGAGTGTTAGCGCAGCAGTATAAAGCTGTCACTTAAGCAGCACCAACAGAATGCCGTAGTTCCACTGTAAACGATTTCAGATATCTGCGTCCAAACCATAAAGGATCGTATCAAAACTACTACTTGATTAGTATGTGACAAGATAACCATGCTTCCAGGATATAACCGTTGCCAGTATGCAACTGCTAAATAATTCCCAAAACTCGATAGAATTTTAATCTTTGAAAAGTACACATGAATTACTTCCTCATCTTCACATAGGAAAATCTTCCGCAATTTTATGATGCTTCAGTTATCATGTCTAAATCAATGGTTTGAATAATCAATTATCATTGTATAAGAAACAGAGACATTAAACATTGAGCTGCATCTTCAGTTGAAAAATTGGATCAAGGCTGAATAGCCTCCATTGTATCCGTTATGAGGATTCATCAGCAGGTCTGGTTCGCCTGCATCGACACAGCGCCTATTTAAAGTTGCAGCCATGCCTAATGCAAACTTGAGATCCACAATAAGAATATCAAGTGAATTTCGGCAGGTGTTAAACACGCATTGAAATAGTAGACCCAATTTGTGAGCACGGATTACACTCCGTTTTATTGCATGCCTCTGATATCGAACTGCATCTGATTCACCTGTGATGATAATAGATCAAGAATTAGCAAACAACATTCGGCTACATAGATTCCTAAATCATTATTTTGTTTTTTGTTCTATAGTAACTTAACAAAAATGGTGATTTATAATAGTGACTTTGGAGATTTTGTGTCGGTCAGCACGCTCTGAAGACACTGAACGTTATTCTGAATTGTGTAACATCAAACAGCATGATTACTTTGTTCTGTAAAAGCGCACAAAATTTGTATAGCCTGTGATTATTTTCAATAGCCATTAAGACACACAAAACAGCTTGGAAAGTGTTTTTTCATAAACAGTCACTGTTGGATACCTTGTATTCATTACAACAATAGCTTTTGTTCTCTTGTAGTGTAGGATCTTGTTCTACCTGAATAATTGGCATCATGCACCCTAAATCATCAGACGAAATAATTGATGACAATTATATCTCATTCACCTTGAAGATGAACTTAAAACTATCAGTGATACATATTATCGGCAATGATGAACAGCATAGGAGTTGAAAGCATTAAAAAGTATTGAGAAACAAATATCCTCGCGTTGACCTATCCCGGCTAACAATCCTACGTAGCTGATACGTAGCAATCGGTGCCAAACGTTCCAAAGCGTAGCGTAGCAAGTTGGTTGGTGGCAGTACGCAGCAGCTACGTAGCTAATGATACTTATCCTACACCTACAGCATATTTTCAGCGCTTTTGACGCTTTGCCTATATGAGCGTTGCTGCTCGGTTGCTTCTACGTAGCAAATGCGTCGTGGATACGTAGCAGTCGGTAGCTGCTCGGTTGCTTCCACGTAGCAAATAAACGTTGCGGATACGTAGCAGTCGGTAGCTGCTCGGTTGCCTCTACGTGGCAGATGCACGTTGTGGATACGTAGCAGTCGGTAGCTGCTCGGTTGCCTCTACGTGGCAGATGCACGTTGTGGATACGTAGCAGTCGGTAGCTGCTCGGTTGCCTCTACGTGGCAGATACACGTTGTGGATACGTAGCAGTCGGCAGCTGCTCGGTTGCCTCTACGTAGCACATATGCGTTGTGTTTACGTAGCAGTAAAAAATGCATAAACCTCCCCTCGATTTCTCTTTTCCTCTTCCTCCTCTCTGTTTCTCTACTTCCTCCTCTCTCCATCCTCTCATTTCATCCATCTCTCTCTCTCTTCTTCATCAACTTGTTCACTTGCTATTCTACTTCTTTTCCTTCATATCTCCTCATATCTCTCTCATTTTCTCCTTTCCTTTCACTCTTTCTATTCTCTGTTATTTTCCACTTTATCTTCTTCATATTTCTCTCTCTCTCTCTCTCCTTTTCTCCTTGTTCGATCCCGTCTCTCTTCTCATTCCTATCAATGCATTTAGATATATTTGATGCATCAAAAACATTATTGCTATAGTCTCTTTCACGCGACAGTATTTTTATACATAGGAAAAACTGTCACACCATCTCACAAGATTGAAATCCGCATTTCACAATCATGTCTTCAAATGAAATGATCTTTGAGTGCTCGCTAGTTTTTAAGTCTTAAGTTTAAAAAGTTTTTAAAGTTAAAAAACTCAAGTTTTTTTCTCTCTGCTCTAATTTTATGACGATGACACCTTGTATGACAACCTAGTAACAAAATTCAGTTTGCTTTTAGCAGTATGCTTTGCATCTGAATCTGCAGAAGTGACGTGATTTTGAAAGCTTTACCACAGTCAAGTTCCGTTGCGCAATCTCCCCGCCCTTCTCGCATTAGCAGACACATTCCATCGCTATCCATCCTTCGGCCGCATTCGTCTTTGTCCGGTTTCGCCTGCCGACAGCTACAGAATACAGGTGGATCGATGATGCGCTGACGCGTTTCGCGTGCAACCATAGACAAGCGGGCATTAAATTCATGGCATCGCAAGGCTGAGTAATGATGATGTTACGTCAAATATAGCAGTGTGGACTTTAACAACGTACGCCATTGCTGCTATATCCTTCATCCGTGTACAGACATCACTTTTCTCAGTGTTGTCTTTTTCATCGGAAACAATATCAGATTGAGTGACACATGGATTAAATAATACAACCTTCGCCGTGGTGAAGAATTCCTCGAACGAAAGCAACTTTTCATCCGCGATAGATTTACATGCACGAAAATGTATATATTTATCCAGTGAAAATCGAAATCAGCAGAGCAGAACTTCTGGTGAATGAAGCCATCAAAACATACTCGATCTCCATAGACAATATGACTTGTCGCTGTTTTCCAACTGCGTGTTTCGATCTCAATACTTCTCATATTTCTTTGTCGATTACTTTCGTCGCAACATGTAAGTATCAGCATGCAAATTCATATTTTAATATGTAATTAAATGAAAAAAGAGCCTTATGTATATAAGTTGTGTACAAAAGAATTCATTCAGACGCTAACAATCGAAACACTAGAATTATTGTGGTTATCGGAAAATTCAAGTTGATCTAATTTGAATCAGCTCGATATATTTCAATGGCTCACTGCTATCCTACTCAGGAGCAAAAGATACATATACTATACAAGAATACATGTATTTACTATGATGGTGATTCAAAATACACAAAGAAATCATAAATCACGCATATCAATTAACACTATCATTTTGAATCACTACCATTCTCGTAATCCTTTGCTCCTGAGGATAATAGCTCTGAACTATTGAAATATATCGAGCTGATGTAAATTAAATCAACTTGACTTTTCCGAAAACTACAGCAGTCTAGGGCCAAACCACATAGAATGATTACTTTAAGTGTAGTATGAATTTCTTCTTTTGTAATTCAGTTCTGTCATCAAGAATTGGGAAAACGCATTGTCTAGTGTATTACTAATGTGAAAAGTTGTGTTGCAGTGGCTTTGCACTATAAACCAAAATCAGTATGGAATTTTTGAAATGATTAAGTTTCTTTTCATATATTCCATATAGGCCTATAAAATACTGATGGTTAAGCCCATTGCATTCTCTACCATATATCGTGATATTGACAAATAAACTGACAATTTACATGCTATTTTACATTTGTCAATAGGCTATGTGTCAATGATCGGCCTAATATGCCCTAGTATTATAACTTTTGCATGTATTTGCATTGAGGCATAATTATATTCATGCAGTAATGCTCATAATTTATTTTAAAACATAAAAATTTATGTTTTGCATATAATGTTGAAGGCTAGGAACAAGAGGTAATTCAATTTTCTTGGCATTGTGCTAAAAACAAGCGGGTCACTCCTTCTCTTTATTTGCCTTCATAAAGTTATGTACAATAAAATTTGAGTAGGCAAAAACCACGGCGCTTCGTGTCACATAGGCTACACATCAAAAGGTGGGAGGATCCACTTTTTGATGTGTCTGTGACGCGAAGCGCCGTGGTTTTTACCTACTCAAATTTTATTGTACATTACTTTATGAAGGCAAATATAAAGAAGGAGTGACCCGCTTGTTTTTAGCACAATGCCAAGAAAAATTGTTTTACATATTTTTACATACGATAATGGCGAATAATCGATCATATCACATGTTATGTTGCCATTTCAGGGTGACCAATTCGTGTGAGAATATCTTCGAACCAGAATCTACATGTGCTTGACCATCGAGTTCGTCAGGCGACTGTTTCCGTACTAGGAAGATCTAGAGCTAATAAGTAAGTAAGAAAAGGCTTTCGGCTAGCTTGTGTGACTTAATTTTCGTAACTTGAATTTCATGTATGATATTAGCCTTTGCCCACCCTTTCTTCTGGATCATTCAACAATTTTACATTATTATTCAATGATAGGTAGGAATACATAAAGTGGGCTTCAAATGTGCGGAGGAAGTGATGATGCATGAGACCCGCAATCAACCATCTTTTAATTGAAAGTATTCTACAATTGAATAGTGTTTTCATAATGTTGTCTCATTTCTCTTCAATTGCAATTATGAAGTATTTTGTAGCATTTCTGTCATAACATGCAAGCTAGAGATGCATGCCGGCATTCTTTATTGTTTGAATAACTTTTGTATTACGAAATAACTTGATAAAACTTTTCATTTGCTCTTCGGTTTAAACTTAATTGAGTAAAATATTTCATACAATCCTAGTGTAGGCCTTTATTCGCTTTTTCATATATTGTTTGACTGCAATGTGTTAGTGATTTTTTGTCTCTCTCGTTAAAGAATCTCGAAACGTTGATTCAAAAATCTCTTAATTTGTTTTATTCCTGTGAAAGCTAGAGGCAATTTCAAAAATAATAAAGATCATCAATTGATTGATTGAAGTTGATCAATTGAAGTGATACATATTCATTGAGGTTTAAAAAATTTACTGAATTCTTAAGCAATCTTGAATGTAGGATATAGTTTCTGTTCAATTCTTTCATAGGCCTAATTGAAAGAGATGTAAACAATAGCTTTTTGTCAAACATCATACCGTAAAGCAAAACACAAGTAGGCGTAACTGAATGATGGTAAAACATAGGGCCTATAAGTTGCAATTATATATAAATTTGTAGCATAAAAACAAATTCAAAAGTGACAGCAATTTAAATTGAGTTGATGAAAGAAATCTTATTGTTATCCATATCACTGTCATTGTATAATCACTTAATTATCATTCCAATTCTTCAATGATGCATTTTTATATGAATCAGCAATGAAGTATGAAAGACTTTTTGAACGCATGGTAGATACTCAACATACTTGATTCTATATCAAGCTCTTCCGAAAATTTAGCACAGTGATATCAGACACTATTCAAAATTTAGACCACGTGTAGCTTCCTATACGAGTTTCCCCCTTTTGACGAGCACACATGGTAAAATGGGTAAAAGTCAGTGATGTGATTTCGATTAGATTTTAATCGAGGTCGAGGTTGTTCTCGATATGTTACATAACTTTGATTGACTTTGGCACCGGGCACTTGAATGAAAGGAAAACGAAGACTTTTGTGTTTATCAAGTTATTGATCATATTGTGTCAACACATTGAAAATCTGATTATTATCTATGATAGTCTTAATTGGTTAATTACTACATCATGGTATGCTTGTGTGAAAACATAAATAGGCCTATGCGTTATACTAACAATTGCAGATGAAAAGATGACAATTTTTAACGGACACGCTCAAAACGTTATTCAATACATGACATAAAATCGTTACAAGACAATTTTGCAAATAGTCACAAAATTCATTGAAATCATCTAATGACATGAGGTCTCCCGTTCAATCTTAACAAGTGCTAACTTTGGAAAAAGAATCTTGTATGCAAATTTCGTTATATGCCCATTATAAAAATTGAATGATTGCAACAAATACTATATGGAAACATGGAAATATATTTACAGTCCCGCCAGGACGAACCTCTGCATGGAACGAGACACAGAATGTTCTATACCCTATGACTACGAAAATGTGCGTCTTCCGAGTTCTAACGTGTTCCTTTGATCTACAGACAATATCAAGGAAATAGACATGTTAGCTGAAGGAAAAATTTCGACCAATATGTCTGCTTGGTGTGCTTGCTCCGACTATGCGAGTTTGCGGGATGACATGCCTTTTATTGCGTTCTAATCCCGTGTAAAGAACAAATTCTATATTCGATATTTGCAAGAGTGGTTATAGATGCTCAAGGTTTGAGCTGAAATTTGATCAAAATTTCATGTTTACCTTCCTAAGATGCTTGTTGAATCCAAATTTGTTTGGTTTTGGTAGGAAAAAGTAGATGAATGACTTCATGACCTGAAGATATATCATGCCACAAACTAGGCCTATAGCGCTTAAGTTAATACATCTCGCATAGTCAGGGCAAACACACCAAACCGACATTTCGGTCGAAAACTTCGATTTTCCTTCAATTAGCATGTCCTTTTTCTTTGAACTTGTCTGCATATCAGGGGAACACGTTAGAACTCGGCAGGCGCGCATTTTCGTAGCAGTCATAGGGTTTAGAACATTCGTTGAAATTCTCATCTTCGGTCTCGTTCCATGCAAAAGCTCGTCCTGGCGGATGGACTATTTGCATCTCTACATAGTATTTGCTATAATCATTATCATGTCCAAAAATGTCCTAGAAATAGGCACAAAGGAGCAAATAAGTATGAATAACAAGGAGGAAATAAAAAATTATGAATAGCAAAATGTTTCTATAATTATCTGACTACTGTTCTGTCCGACTTCAATGAAAATCTACGTAGACTAGGTCGAGGATATTGTGATTTCGATGAATGTGGGAGGAACTAAATTTATAAATTCAGAAAAGCGCATATTAAGTGTCCGCCGAATTGCATTGTGCAAAGCAGCTATACTTATACTGAAACCTTGCAAAGTGGTTAGAACTGCTAAAATTAGCAAAGTCGATATCTAAGCTTACAAATGAGCTTGAAACGTTGCATCTCATCAGAGAGTGCATTTTGCTACATCTTAACTTGACCCAACCCATCGGCAGACAGGAAAATTCTTTTTTCTAGTACGAATTGCACGTATTCCAAACTAAGTGGTGTCTAACTGTCTATCAGACTAAGTTTTATTTTGTTATAATCTCAAATGCATTTGAGTACCCTTTTTTTAAGAATTGGTCATCCTTTTTCAGAGGCAATGAGAAAACTCCATTACAAAAATGGAAATGCCAGGATCAAGATCCTTGTGGGGAATGGGCTATAACAAGCCCCCAGATGACTTTCTCGGAGCAGGGTTGAGCTGCCGGACGTAGAGGGTGACGTGGAAGACGATCAAGTGCCTGAGGAAAGACATTTGATAATATGTGCATATGTGTTCGAATAGAATCGTTTGTGTGATGGTCTGTTTTTTGCTATTCCGGAATATCGCATTCTGATTTTCATAGTTGCATAGCTGTGGCTGTGGGTAATTTGGACTGTGTATTGATTGAGGTGCACTTTCGCCAATAAGGACTGATAAAATGTAGCGTAGCGCCAGTGTAGCAGTTGGTGGTGATTAGTAGCAACTACGTAGCGTCGCCGTAGCAGTACGTGGCATCGGGTAGCAGATACGTAGCTAGAGTAGCACAGGGTTCTGCTACGTAGCATACCGGTAGCAATTGGTGCTTCAGCGTAGCGGTAGGTTGCATTATAATGTCAATTCAGTAGCGGCAACGTTTCAATTGGTGGCAACAAGTAGCACCATGCTACGTAGCAGGCACGTGGCCTATGCCGCCATTTTAATTGGTTTCTGCTACGCTTTTCTGCTACTCCCCCGCTACGTAGCAGATACGTACTTTGTTTGCCGGGATACTTTACTAAATCATGAGAGAATTGGAGGCATTTTTTCTCGAAAGTATTGAATTCTATTGCAATGCATTTTGTTTCTGAAATCGATGGCCATTAGCTAGTGAAGCGATTAATCGGCTAAAATGGTGCTAGCACTAGTCGCTTAACCGATTTATTTTCTACATTGATCGTGAAGTAAGTACATCGCTGCCTGTAAGTATATCTTTGATTCAATTTTCCTCCGTGATGAATTCGTCAAGTGGAGATATTATTCAAACCGTTCGACTCCCCACGATCGAAGTTTGCTGTGTACTTTTGATGCATGTAATGTCAATCTTCTAGTTCGACAGAATTCAGACTTGAATTTGCATTACGTTCAATGGAAAATTGATCTTCTTTCCATTGCAGACTACACCTCTTCCATTTCTATTTCAGATATTTCCAAATCGATTTCAGATCTTTCAAAATGAATTTCAGACATTTCCAGATGGATTTCAGATATCTTCAAAGTTAAACTTCTGATAGATATCCAAAGTTCAATTGGAGAAATCTGAAATCCATCTGGAAATGTCTGAAATTCATTTGGAAAGATCTGAAATCGATTTGGAAGTATCTGAAATAGACATGGAAAAGATGTACATGTAGTTCTGGCCGTGACCATCAGTATTGAGAAAAGTCATCTCTATACCCAAACACGCAGATATGCCAATTTATCTCCATGAATCATCTAATGACTACGGTGCCATTTCATCAACAAAATTGACAATAAGATATCTAAGTTTTCATTTAGGTTAAGCTGATTGTTGCTTGACCCGACTCATTCGCGTAAAAACATGTCTACGTCACATGATGACGATCTGCGAACAACGAAGACACAACTTTCTCAATAAAGTCTTTCTCTCTGCATTTCTGTTTCGACAATTCTCATTTGATAGTAAATAACTCGTGCTCATTCGCTTACTGCCGAACAACCATCAGCATGCCTTGATTATTTTCTGTGCTATTTTCTCTGATATTAGCTACCACTCCTTACCCATCCAGGTCAACGTCCTACACATGCATGCTATACAGTCGAGATTCCATGAGATGTCATGAGTGATGTACAGCATGACTTCATCATGAAACTTTGCGTGAACATGCTTTCTGGTGCAAGGTAAAATTCATTGGTGCTAAAAGAAATAAAATCGGTTTGCCCTGAGTCCTCCCACAGCCACCTATCATAAATCATGGCTACCTAGAGATTTTTCAAACAAATTATTCTTGCATTGTGGTTTCATAATTGGAAGATAGCCTTTATCAACTTATTTAATTATTTTAGCGTTCGGACTAGGTTTGCCAAAATGTCGTGAACGTCGAAAGGTAGGCAATATTCAAAAGTTCATTGAATGAACTTGTATAATGACAAGCTCTATTCCGATTTTTTTTCTCGGTCATGTACTGGGCCTACCAAACCGCAAATTGTTGTACTTTCCATGATTTTCAGTATAACAAAATATATATAAACCTCCGTGTTTCTTGAAAACTATGTAATTTACCGCGACAAGCAATGTACTGCAGTAAAATTTAAAAAAAATCAATTTATTCTTAAAATTCATCGCATTTGCAGATTAGAAAGTAGTCTAGCGATGCAAATAACAGAGTTTGAAGCCGACTTTTCTTCATTTGAAATTGAACTTTGAATTTTCAGTGCGAAATCAAGTTATTCAATTGTCTTTCTCTACTTCCTAATCACATTGATGAATTATGAAATCTTGAACAAAGCATTCTATGAGAACTAATGCGGAAGATAATATGAAAGGATGCTCATCTGTCCAAATCACTACAGCCATGTTTACCGGGTGTCCCAAAAAGATATGCCCGCAAATATTGGACGTTTTAAAATTTAAATTTATAAGCGACTTTTTGATTTCAACCACAATGAAAGCGTACTAATTAATGAACAAAATAGTTAATAGTCTGCATGTCACCCACGGAATACTTTTACAGCTCGTGGACGGTTCGGAAAAGAGTTCAGCAGATTTTCAAAGAGCTCGCCGTCATTCTCCATGTTTTTCAAAATTTTCGTTAATACATTTTCGTACGTACCAGTTCTTTATTCAAGTGATAAGGATTTCGGTGAAGTAAAGCATCAACTTTATTCTTCAATATTCCACCAGTATTTTCTCAGGGTTAGATAGGGAAAGCTCCCTGGCCAAACGGTGTTATCGAAGAAGTCAAATCCAGAATTCCTTAACATCTCCTGTGCTCGCATTGCCTTAAAGCACGAAGCTTTGTCATGCAGCAAGGTAGCTTGATCAACGTCATCTACGTTTTCCTTGCTTCTCAGAAACGGAAATACATTTTGCTCAAGTATAACTTCACGAAAATATTCTCTATTCCATGTTTCACTGTCTTCTTTGATCACCCACATCATTTTCTTGATGCTAAAGCAAATGAAGACTCCAATGCCGGAAGGGCGAACCAACACCTCTTCCTATTCCTTCTTTGTCCATCCAGCAGTCATAAGGATCTCTCCTCCTGTTGATCTTGACAAACTCCTCACTTCTCCGAATTTGTTGAGCAACCCACTGGCGTGTGATGAAGGCTGCGCCGGCATCTTTGGCTTCCCTGAATGTGATTGTTCTTATCCGATCAACAAAACGCTTCTCTTCACTATCAACCATCTCTTCTTTATTCTAAAGTGAAAAATGACTTGAATGAACACCAGACTGCTTTTGTGATGACAATATGTGGTAACATTCGATGTAATGCTAATCTCTTGTCAATGGCATCGATCTGATGACATCCTTTCCAGTGTGTAAAGACAGGGCTTTCCCGCGTGTGACCTTAGCAGATCATAAATTGCGTAGGAAACCCTCCAAGTGACAAAGCAACAAAAGCATTGAAAGAATTCCGAAAGGTTGTGAAACATCGATATTCATGTCAATTCACAATAGCAATTGGAAATTATTTCACAAATCGCATTGAAATCATGCTGACTGAACGGAGAGCAGAAATAATTCCTGGTACATGCTTAAATAAGAAACTGAAAAGACGACATGTTTGTCTGCTGTTCGTGACAGATATTTGTGTTTTCAATTTGTGAAAATCTTGTATATTAATACACTACTATAAAATGTTTTGAAACGTGACCTTATCATATTCCTATCATCAATTTGATGACATTCTAGGTCCGTGTGATGATATTAAAGTGCAAAAAACACTTTGAAAATACATCTTTGAGGGACACCCGGTACTGTTCGAACTGTCACACAAATTTCACAAAATGCCGTCAGAAGCGTCATCATAGGAGATTATAGTCCGAGAGCTACTGACATTTTCTCCCTAAATTCTTGCACGAGCTTCTTGTTGTTTTTAAATTGTAGATTGTCACCCACCATCAGTAAAGCGACAATTCTTAAGTTACACTTTCAGTCGTCTTGCAAGTTATGGAGCGTCAAGCATCGCAAAATCCCATTTGTTTTTATAGATCCATATACCTCCGAGTTTGGTACACTTAATAACGCAATGATCAAGCATTCATTTAGTCACTTGAAATGAAATGTGTCATTTTTGTGATTGTGCGTGCACTTGTTTTGTTTTGTGATCACGACAGTCTGTTTGTTTATCTGCAACAATAACATCGGTTGTCATGATTTTTTCATGATCTTTAACAGCACATCTGACAAGCTAGTGGATGCGAGGAATACCACATTTCTGCCTACTCTGGAAGATGTCTCCTTTAAAAGTGCATTCTTAATCACAAAAATTACAAATCTCATTTTAAGTGATTAAATGAATGCTAGATCATTGCGTTGTGAAGTGCAGACTTGTGTCAATTCCACGTTATAAATGTAATTGATTGCAATTACAAATTACTCCAGATTTCTTCAATTCCATTTCAATTACTCAAGACAACTGCCGGCTCTTAATTTAGATTTCGACAGCAAGTCTCGTCTTCATTTTTTTTATAAAAGTTGCTGGTAGTTGTACCCCTCGTACACATCCCAGCATCATATCACAATGTCGTATTGTGAGCAGTTATTGCAGCGCAATATCGACGAGGAGAAAAAAGTAATTCATAATGCATGTTGAATGAATTTCTAACACTGCTGACTACAAAATAAATGCAGTTACTTCTGAATTACATGGCAAAAAATGTAATTGACTACAATTACCAATTACAGTAATTGCAATTTCAGTTAGGACACAAGTCTGATTAAGTGTACCAAACTCGGAGGTATATGGATCTGCATAAGCAAATGGAATTTTGCGACCCTCCGCTACTTGCTAGACGACTGAAAGTATAACTTAAGAATTGTCGTTTTACTGATGTTGGGTGACAATCCACTAATTAAAAACAACAAGAAGCTCGTGCAAGAATTTAAAAAGAAAACGTCAGTAGCTCTCGGACTATAATCTCCTATTATGATACTTCTAATTATGCCACCGGCGCTGTGGCCTTGTGGTAGAGTGTTCGCTCTGCGTCCGGGAGACCTTGGTTCGAACCTTGGTCGGGTCAAACCTAAGACTTTTGAAATAGGTGCACTCTGCGTTCTTGCTAAACACTCAGCACAAAAAGAATGAGAGTGGGATAAATGGAATTCGGCCACATGGAAGAGCGGTGTTTCACCGAATGTGCTTCCGAGTAAAAACAAGGAACATTTATTTCTTTTATTTTTTTCTGACAATGATGGTGAACTTTGTGTGAACTATGTTCGAACAGTAGACTTGGGTGTTTCCCCGAGCTACAGAGCTGATCATAAAAAACGGACCACCTGAATTTCGCTGATATTCAATCGATTCTCAGGCCTTTCAATCGCATAGCACAACAGCGCACCATGCATCATTTGAATGGCATGAGAATCGATTGAATTTCAGCAAAATTTGAATGGTACGTTTTTCATCATCCGCTCTGTACTTCAATTCTAGTGCATGCAAGTTCAAGATAGATCATGCAATTTCAAATACCATAGATAGCGGAACCACTTTCAACAATACGTCATCTAGGCCTCAATGCAAGGGAACACAAGCTCGTGTTTAGGCACTCAATTTCAGGACAATGCAAACAATTTCAACATCATTAAACTTCTATGGGATTATTGATGACTGAACTTGCTTTCCTATTCACTAATCTGCGAAACTGCGTGAAATATCAGGAACACTTGAGATCTTACATCAATATCTATGAATTCTCTGTGAAGCAGACTGACTATCTTTGAATATGCATGCCCTACTTTGAAGACGAATGACATAGAAATGAATTTGCTCGAGAAAACCTGTAGGTGGTTAATGCATCATTAGAGACACTACAAAAACGAAGGACAATCACATAAGGATCTACGAAAGGCCATTGCTTAAACGTTGATAATTTCTAGGAGAGAGGCATTCAGATCAAGCGATGAAAATTTTCCTGAATTCTGGGAACCATTCCATTTGAATCCTTGATTCTTTAATTCAGTTATATTGACTTCTTGAGGAGGTGTAAAAGGGCTCCAATATCATATATGTTTAAAAAAAACTTGATATTAAGATGTAACTGGCGATCTTTACTTGCTGGTTGACTTTGGCTACCTTTCATCAAAATTTTTGCCAAGTAATCACGCACATCGGCCTTTCTTTGATCAGCCAAAATCGCACCTACCTTGTGGCATCTTATCTCTTTAAGAAAACTGCCGGATGCTCCGCGGTCATGGAGTCATCATTGCTTTCAACTTTAATTTTACAGAAAGTTAAACAACTGCGGCACTTGCGATTGATAACGATTCTTGAGGATAAACTTTTCACTGTATGTTGACTGCGACCGACTGGTGTGTTCTTGGACATAATACAATGATGAGTTTCATCCAAAAATATTGCAGCACAACATGGAGTGCTATCCGCACATGTTGACAAAAACAATCGATGACAGAACGGCCATTTTCCAGTCAAATATCTGCTTTTGGTGAATCTTACTCGTATAGAAGAGCACATTAAGCACATCATACTGGATTGCCTCTATCTGGCCATTTGCGATCGCCACGAAAACAAAACATAATAAATTCATGCGAGACATTGGTAAATTGGAGAAACTTTGGCAAATTAATTATTATAAAAACGCTGACAAATAACTTCTTAATCAACGATTTCTGCTAAAGTGTACTTCATCATCAAAGAAACTTGTAGTAAGTGTATTTTTTATTTCCCCTGATGTAGCAATCTTCATCAATGCTGAGAACTGTCAGGGTCAAAGCATATTGACGCAAGATCATTCTACAGCTCTCAAGCATTTAATCTGAATTCAATGATTGCAAGCACTTTTGATGCAAGCATGCCGACAAAATTAAATGAGACATTAGTTCCTAAGACTTTTATCATAGGACATCTATAATTTCAGCTTCATCTATGAAGTAAGTTAGTTGAACTCATTAGGTCACACGCTTCCATTCATCATATTTATTCCACTCTTCCCTGAAGATGTCATTAATCTTCAGAAGTTCTGAGCGTTTAATCCAATAGTACATTTGATTATATTTATCAAGAAAGCTAGGAAAACATGCATTTCACTACTCGGACACTTAATAACCATGGAATTGTAAAATATTGGTGCGCAACTGTAATCCGGCAGCCAGAACGAGTTTCTGCAAGGAACGAAAATCAGACTTTCACAGAATGATGTACACCCTATATCTACCACAAATGTGCACGTGTGCTGAGTCCTAGTTAATTCCTCTTCTTGTCAGATATGATCAAAGAAAAACGAATGTCAATCCAGTGGGACGCAGATTGCAGTTTTCGGTAAAAATGAAATTTTCTATGCATTCTCTTGTCAAATAAACAGTGTTAAGTGTGGAGCCATAATTTTCGGCATGTCGTGTCTTAAGGCCATTTCCTAGCATGCACATGCGATATTATCATGATTCTGATCGGTGATGTATGCGAAAAAGTGGGCCAGCCACAGAATTAAATATTTTGTTTATCTGCTTCGGTTTGCTAGAAGTGTGACTAAAACGAAATCGCCGGCACATCGAGGAACCTATTAAGTGGGCAAAAAGGAATTCCTAATACCTTACAGAGATAGGAAAAAAGTCGTGCGTCGCTTGCGGATTAATGTGAGTTCCAGCAAAGTGCTTCGATTGCCAAAAATCCTTCAGATTCGAAGACTTCGGATCATTGCTCGAAAGTTTTCTCCATAATGTTGGGCCTTCCGATCATTATCAAAGAAAGTAGCAGGCGTACGAAAATTAGTTCACTTGATGATTTCACATCCTCTCCTCGGCATTGCTCACTGTATAGTGCATACATTGAATCGAAGCCAAGACAGGGATGTGTGTTTTGGTGTGTGCGAAGTCACATCACAGCACGCACGCATCTCTCACTGGCTCTATGGTGTCCCCTGCTGACAGCTTATTGTTTGCGATTTCCAATAGCAAGTGCTACACGAATTATCCATTGTAGAAGGAGCAAGTTGTCTAATTCTGTGATGTGCCATTTCGACATTAAGGTTGCATACAATTCTTCCTTTCCAGGAAACCGAAGCGCGCGCAGATGAATCTAATTCTGTGGGGCCAGCATGTTGATGCTTGCCAACAGTAATGAAGCAATCATATGCGCAGAGAAATTTATTTGACGCAATGCACTAGTTACATAAATTACTATTGTAGTGAATGCTATGCGGTATTATTTCATTGATGCCTGCGCAGAGCCCCAGTCCGTGGTATCATTTCAGACCGCTAATGTGCATAAAGCTCATTATATTTTTTGAAAGTATGCACAATACAGACCGATAGTAATAAAGTGAAATAAAATTTCAAATGTGGGCGTTATAGCAGCAGTAAAATGCACCTAGATATCGGTTCACAATAGCCAATAATTTCTCGGATATATGATCTATTACGGATCTCCATCCTCGTCCATATTAGGGTTGCAAAAAATGTTTTTTCCATCACATTTTAAACATGCTATAAATATATTCTAAATATGTGTTTGTGTTTTTTGTTTTTTGTATATTTGACGAGAATTGCGGTAGTACCTAAGGTGAATCAAATCAATATCTTCCCTAAGAGACATTGAATCAAAGGAAAGCATAATATAATACTAAAAAGCCAAAAAGACTTCTTTAATTTGGGAGGCCTTTTAGTTAAAACACCTAATAGCATTTTTAGTTTGATTATCACTAGGGTATTTTATTATTCATTTCGGAATACTTATCACTTTTTCAATGCATTTTAATACACCGGTTCACCTTTAAAGTGATGAATAATTTTGCCAGATTAAGCTGAGTAAAGGAAAAAGCCTTAAGAAATAATAAATAAATCACACAACATAAATGACACAACGTCACTTTCATCAGCGGGATTATTAAGAAGCAATCATCTACAAAAACATCTTGAAGTTTGTTGAGTGATAATTGTGATAATCAGAAGTAGCACCGCAATTCTACATAAATTCTGCCACAGTGGATTCGATTATCGCTGTAACTGTACTGTACTAAATGTGTACAAGTATACTGTACTCGCTCTACTAGCATTACGAAAGTGCTTTAGTCAAAAGATTTACTGAAATTTCATTTGCAATTTCATTGCGCGCCTCAAGAATTATGGATTGTCTACCAAAAAAAGATGCCTTCTACAGGAAAAAACAAAAACACTAACAAAGAACATATCAAAAACAGTGTTTTTTATCCATATTTAAAACATTTTTAAAATGTTTTCGAAATATCATATTTTAAATACCGCAACCCCAGTCCATATTACCAGGGATGTCTATCAACAATACGCCTTACACTTTTATTTGAAATTAGAGTCACTCTCATGCGAAGATGAGAAAGTCTATTTGCTTTATGAAATGATGCAAATCACAAGACGTTTCAGACTTCAGCTGCATTCGCTAGTAATTAGACGTAAATGAGACAGCCATGCCTACAATTGTAAATTTACGCTGTGAACGTCCGAAGCGTCATGTGGGTTGCATCCAATTTCAAAGAGTAGACTTCGCATCTTCGCAAGGTGGTTCTGATTTCAAATATCAATTGCGAAGGAGAGCACTTCCTGATCTTACATTACCTTTGTTCAATATAACCTGCAATGGATGAACTTAGACGCGTTTATCACTTCCTCTAGAATAATTGCAGCCTTGATGAAACGGAGAGGCTGAATACTGTATGGACGAACAAAAAAAACTCAGCCAATTATTTATTTTTCCGAGGCGGTCGGCCGGTGGCCGGTTTCTAAATTGACTATTTCTGAAGGCTAGTGCTTGAGGCCTAAAAAAAATTTTTCTTCATTACAGCACTAAGATCAACAACTAATATAAGTGCCCTGTGAATGACCTACAGCTTTTCTTTAGACTAGGGAGAGCTGCTATTGAGTGCGAATTTCAAAGTGAAGCGTGCCACTTTCATTGATCATCACAAATCATCACGAAGCGTCCCTCGGGTGCCTAAATAACTCCTACTTAGGATGACGTTGAGTGAGCAATTTGATAACTGGAGAAATGTATAGTGCTGATGTCAAGGAGACCTCGACGTCCAAAGACGAGGACACGGAAGAACGAAATAACTAACGAGAGGCAATAATGACAGCATACTGACTGATCCCCCCGAAAAAGTGAGTAGATAACTATTTGTACATTACAGCACTACACAAGTTTCATACCCATTGTGGTAGTGCTTCATCATATTGTAGCTGCTGCTTTTCAGATCGCTGAAATACAGGAAAGCACTTGTTTGACAAATGGAAATTATATTAACCGTTTATTTTTCCGAGGTGCCCGGCCGACGGTCGGTTTTTAAATCAATTATTTATCATTCGAAGCAGTCGTCGGCCGACGGCCGGTTTTTCCACCAGCACAATATTAGTTCAATCATAGAGTAAGTATAAATACGTAGAATGTCGACTCAAACAAGTATCTGTATACAGTGGAAATTTTTATATCAAAGGATTCAGTTTTTTGCGGACATTACGTTCCTGCTGTCCAAAAAATTATTTGAGCAGTTTCTAAAAAGCTAAAATCTTTCAAATTATTCCTGTATTTACAGACCGTTTCATAAATATTTGCACAAAAAAGTTAACCTATTTTCAAATGTAATTTTCGTGTTGAAGTCCTGGTTCAATTTTAATACACGATATAACATATGAAACCTTATGTTCCATAGATTGTTTTGTCATACATTTTACTTTCTTAAGTGGTCAGCTGTGGTCAGTAGACCCTGCAACAAAAAGATACAGTACAAATAAGTTTTACCAAAAAAATGCTGCTAATGTCTGACATGATTTTTTCATTGATGAAGGTGCTCAGTTTCAATAAACTTTATGTCATGTGAAAGGATGTGTTTAGCACTTTGATTTGGCAGAGCGATTAGGCGGTGTCTTGTCAGTTGTGGTCAGCAGACATAAAAGCATGAATTTTTAGTCAATTCATTCACCGATGCCTACAGACGAAACAACGCAAAACAGAAAATTACGATTATCATTATTCAATCAGGCTCGTGTTAAGCTTTCAGATGATGTAATTTTTTTCGAATTTCGGCAACATTTGGTGTACTTTTACTCAATTAACACGTTTGCTTGATTAAGGCTGGTTTATACTTCCTCCGTTTCTTGTACGGACACGTCTCCGGGAAATATTGTGCGAAAACGGAGACGTCTCCGTATTTTTTTTGTCAGCAGACATGAAACGGAGGGTCAAAAATCACGATACGGAGACATTAGTTTGGTTGAATGTCTCCGTATTTCAGTCGACTGAAGTTTGACTGCCAGCCAATGAAATTGAAGATGAAACGATGTTATCACGTGACATCTAGCTGGTTGTGTTCTGTTCAGGGAATCGAGCCTCCGTACGTATGCAACTGACAAAATGGACTATACATGCATCCGTATTTTTTAGTCTCCGTATCCTACAAGAAATTACGCAGACTTGTGCAGCTTCCGTAAAACGGAGATGTCCGCGTTTTCAGGAGCTGTCTCCGCTCTCAATACGGAGGAAGTATAAACCAGCCTTTATTCGCTAACTTTCGCGTTAGAAATGTTTTTAGCGGTCAACTGCACACTACTTAATAACTTATGCTGTATCAGCACTAGCGCTTTCGAGTTTGGGTTTAAAAGAATGCTGTTGTTATCAGCTAGGGAGTCAAGCGGTTAATTATAAATTAACCGGTTAACCGACGAGAAATTAACCGGTTAACCGGTTAACCGATGTAATACTAGTAATAGATGTTTTTCAATTCCATGTGACTATACAAGGCTTATATAGTCGCACTGAGTATAGTGTATGTTATACCAGTTGAGTAAGCTCGCTTACTTTATGGACATAAACATTTTCTACTGATTGCTTGTAGGTCTACTTCCTTAATATTTTATTTTCAAGAATACTGTTATGTTTTAGTATGCCCTCGTGAATATCTGAGTTTATTCCGTCTGGCTAACTTGAACCTAAAATCAATTTCACGGAATGTGCCTAATTCCATGTTAATTATTCAAAATAATAAATTATAAAATCTAAACCCACTAATGATAATAATAATGTATATTTTACCATAAAATCTGTACAAAACATTCAATGTGAGGTACCAGTATGGTAATTCACAACTTATATAGGATGTGGCCAGATAATATAAAAACAACGGCTACACAAAGCTAT
This sequence comes from Prostheceraeus crozeri, assembly GCA_907163375.1. Taxonomy (NCBI): domain Eukaryota; kingdom Metazoa; phylum Platyhelminthes; order Polycladida; family Euryleptidae; genus Prostheceraeus; species Prostheceraeus crozeri. The sequence continues at coordinate 97,866 of CAJQUW010010197.1, forward strand.
CTTTAGGTTACTAATATATTTATGTTATTATTGATACATCAATATTAATATGTTGAATTCCTTGTAGATGGTCATGTGTAGAAGACTGATATCAATTAGAATTACTTTTTCCTAATACAAGATCACTTGATATTCCTCTACTTTTAAATTACTTATAATGAAGTAATGTTGGTCTTGTTTTGCCAACGATCAGTAAAATTTTCGTCGCTATGGGAACACTTATCTGTGACGAATGCGCTGCGCTAACTGGATACATAAATACTTGTATGAGCTGTATGTACTATGCAACGCATGTGATCTTGGTTAAATACCGCATTGACCATAGAAATGGATTGTTAGTGTCTCACGTGCCTAGAGTGCTCGCGTGTGGCACGTGTCCCACGGGTGCGACACTTACAATCCATTTCTATGGAACTGGCACAGACAGTCTATCGTAGCCAAGCGTAGAAGGGGAAATTCTATTCTGACTGAAACACTAAAACGTCATAACGAACTCGTCCAAAGTCGTAGAATCAAGGAAGATGGTGAAGGTTAACGAAATGCCTCACTCCATCTCCAGGAAATTATTATTTGGCAATAGCTTACATCAGCAATGAGATATTATCGAAATTGGAAAATGAAAACTAAAGCAATGTAGTTGCAATGTAGCAGAAAAGTTGGGAAAGCGTCGGTTAACCGATTAATTATTTTTTAACCGGTTAAATTTAATTAACCGGTTAACCGGTTAACCGCTTGACTCCCTATTATCAGCTCCAAGAATATGTAATTTTATCACAATCGGCACATCTGTTGACTGGCAAACTTCAAATCTGTATTGCTCCCACACTCAGTCATTCGATGAGTCATCATTTCCCTCGCTTGAGGCCAGCGTTGGGGCTCGTTTCATAAAGCTCTATTAAAATCGTCTTTAATAGTGGTTCCATTAGAGAGGTTAAATAGAGCTCTATTTATCTGTTTCAGAAAGCTTCTATTTATCCGCTATCAAGAAAGATTCTCTTTAACCTCTATTAACATTGATAGCTTCTCTTTAACTTCGTAGCTATGCAGTAAGACGTCACACAAGACCTTGACATATTTAAAACCAATAGAATCTCTGCTATATGATGTCATACGAGAAGTGATGTTCGACGCTATAACATGCAAACCGACAAGGCATTATTGACAGAGGAGCTAAGCTTGCACATGCACACTAGACCGAAGATGAAAGATCTGAAGTGCAAACCGAAATGGCAATTGGCCAAATTCGAAGCTTTGGTAGAGGCATACGAGGAGCACTATGTGACGCTCAATTCCCCTTTTTCCAACGTTGTGACTATGGATGTGAAGAAGAAGATCTACAATAAGATCACAGATAGAGTTAATGCAGTAGGTGCACATGGGAGATCGGTGGAAAACATAAAATCAAAATGGCAAAACGAAGTTTCCTGCGTAAAGAAAAAACTGACGGATGCCTATGTAGACTTGAAGAAAACGGCCATGTTGACCTAAATGTCTTCGGTGATCTGACTCATCTTGAGCGACGAGTGGCCAAGATTATTCCAGAAGATTCCTGGAGAGGAACTGATGGAGCTAGACAAGATGCCCTGCAGCTATCAAAGCCCCAATCCAGCAAGACTACCGAGACAATCTCAGCAGACTCATCTCAGCAGACAATCAATTCGTCCGTGATTTCGAATGACGGAAGCGACTCCGACGTCGGCGACAGTGAGGTTGGACCGATACGGGATTTGAGAAGTGAGTCCGCCGCACCTACGAAGCGAGAGGCATCAATAGCAAACCCTTCCCATAAAGAGCTGCTGGCAATTGAGAAAGAAAGACTCAACATAGAAAACGAGCGCCTGGCGGTAGAGAAGCAAAGGATGGCGATCAAGCGAGAGCGGCTGCTTGTGGAAAAAGCGCTACTACTACAGCAACAAGGATGCAGTGCTTCAACTCAGACTTCGTCTCCATTCACCTCCAGTTTCATGGAATATCTAAACGATAGTTAACTTTTCGCTGATTGTGATATTTTTTCTTCTTTGTTTAAGCTAATACAGTGTATATTATGGAAATAAGCAAATTTGTTCTTGTCTCGAAGCAGTTTTAATTTAGCAGCGTGTACTAAATTATCTACATACGGGTATAACAAAGTGGCCACATAATTCATTACAGGGTTCATATTTACTAGGACGGTACTCATTCAAATGAAAAACTAATACAATGTCATACATAAACCCCTTTTCGTCATATTTAGGACATTCTGTACATCATATTTACTAACCGAAAAACAGAATTTTCAATTCAAAGTTGCAGTGCTAATTCCGAATGTTGATCATCACAGAAAATAATAATGTATGCAGTAATGAGTTTATTATAACCCAAATATATGTACATGCATATTTACAAAATATATCAGTAACAAAATGCATAAACAATGATAGGTTGAAACTTTGTCACACTTAGCTCATGTTCTCAATGAGATTTGAACGAAATTGCATCCCGCTTGAATTTTGTAAATTGCCTGCATACACATCAACCATTCCATCTTCTAGGAAATTCCCATCAACGCTTTTATCGAGTCTTTGGTTGTATTGAATTGCAATGTTGTGCAGAACAACACAAGCGTTGATAACCAAAGTAGCATTCTTCGGATTCAATAAAACCCCGTTGAGCAAACAACAGAATCTTTGCTTGAGTAGGCCGTTGCATCTCTCGATTGTGATGCGCTTTTTCACATGTCGATTCTGATAAATCACCTCCTTATCTGTGGTGACAGTTTCCAAAGGAGTCATCAGCCATTTCTTGCAAGGATAGCCAGCATCTCCCCAAAGCCATCCATCAGGATTCTGACTTTCAAAGTGCTGCCCCAGGCTAGATGCTGATAGAATGTAGGAATCATGGCATCCGCCAGCAAACCTTGCGACGCGGTTGAATATTTTCAAATTTGGTCCACAAACCAGCATCACATTTACACTGTGGTACAATTTCCTGTTTACGAATATATGTTCATTTTGACATGGCTTCTGGATCCGAACATGTGTTCCATCAATCACACCGATAACTCGTGGGAAATTGTACATTTCATAGAATGCTCTTTTGATGGAAGTCATGTCATCAAAGTAAACGCATTTGTCCATGTTTCTGCTCAAGATGCTTGCCACCCGGATGATGCACCTGAATGCAGAAGCTTTTGAAACATGCGTGGAATCTCCAACCAAAGACAGAAGACCACCCTGTGCAAAGTATCGCAGTGCGGTGCAGGCTTGGATTGAAACAGATAAACTGCAGTTTCTGTTGGTTGGCCTTTTCAGCTCCTTTTCGAAAATTTCTTTGCACAGTTCCATTACCACCTTGGTAAATCGATGTCTCTCGAAGAACAGTGTCTTCTCCATAGAATCTAAAGGATCAAAGCGATCACGAAAAATTCGAGGTCTCGGAAGACGACGACGATGCTCTTCTTCTAGGAACAAACGCAGAATTATGCTTAATGGCGGTTTACGAGAGGTCTAAGGCTCGCTCTATCAACATTAAGCAGCTCTATTTAAAGACTTTTCGGTAAATAGTGCTTTATGAAACACTGTTCATTGCTCTCTTAATAGCTTCTATTAAGATCCAATTTAATAGAGTTGCGAGAAACAGCGTTTTCACTAACAACCTCTATCAAAATAAGTAGAGCGTTATGAAACGACCCCCAGAATTCTTCGAATTTCTGATCTGCGCGCTCAGAAAGGCTTGGCGTCAGACTGAGACTCGCCACCTGCTCACAAACAATAGAAATGTCTTCACGTGGTAGTTGCTGCGCCCGATAAGTGAATCGACAAGACTTTTAGCAATTCATTCAATGATGACAGGAAACGGGAGCAGTTATGGGCTAATGATTTTTTACTATAGAGCCAAAATAAATAACATCACGAAAAAAAGAACACATCGAGCCAAAACTTCTACACATCTTTGCGGAAAACGCAATAGAGCCAAACTTAAGCTCTACACTACCTCACTCTCCTTCAAGTAAAGTTTCATCAAAATCCATCCAATACTCTGTCCTACACAGCCTTCACAAGTTTGAAATGTCGCTGAATAGGCCATATTTTCAAACTTGTGAAGGCTGTGTAGGACAGAGTATTGGATGGATTTTGATGAAACTTTACTTGAAGGGGAGTGAGGTAGTGTAGAGCTTAAGTTTGGCTCTATTGCGTTTTCCGCAAAGATGTGTAGAAGTTTTGGCTCGATGTGTTCTTTTTTTCGTGATGTTATTTATTTTGGCTCTATAGTAAAAAATCATTAACCCAGTTATGACATGATCTGCTATGATATGATCATGAATAATTTTTCTAATCACTAATTACTTCATTTAATTAGGCACACCACACTGTTTCCTAATCAAGCAAGTGTCTCGGCAGACCAAGTGAATAAGTTTGGTAATCAATTACATGAGCTTAAGCAGCTTTCGGCTAAATTTGATGAGAATAAGCAAGAGATAAAGGAGCTTTTCGGGTTGTGCAACGATTTAGGAAGCGGACTGTATACATTACCGAGATGACGTCCCCTTTATAAGTAGTGGAAACAAGTTGGATATCAAAGGAATGAATTTGCTAACAAGCATCATAATTATAAGTGGAAATTAAGCTGATGATAAGGAAATTTCATGAGCTGCATTATAATGCAAGTCCCTGGAAGTCTTCAAGGAAAAGTTGAGATCTTATTGAAAGCTTCCTGGCTGAGAAGTCATGTTTTTTAATTCAACTTTCAGCGGCTAGATTTTATGATTCACAAGGCGTCTTTTCTTGAATCTGAATAGTGCTGAATAGTAATGTTGACCCATCTACACCTCTACATCATTTTCTTTATAATGATGCTTTTGTTCTTTAAGTGGCAGGTAGATTGTGATATGATCACGCTTAAGAAAATCATCTTACCATAGTAAAGCATGAGCTTTGAAGCAATGGTAAGCCATCGAATTGCTAATATAATAAACCATGTTACCTCTCAAGGTTGTCATGATATGGAGGACTTTTAAGTTACTTTTCTTTTTTCTGTATTGCTGTCAGAATAAGTCGAATTCGCATGCATTTCTCCAAAAGTGCAAAAATTCGCAAAAATTCTCACGTGTGGTGCCGGGGTTTGTGTCAAGTTCATTTTATGAAATCGAAAGTGCAAACACATTGGGGATTTAATAAATGCTGAGTTACCACTCTACCTAAATATACTTAGGCCTACTCTATGAGTTCAATATAGTAAAATCATAAGAAAACATCTCTCTACTTTACTTATGGGTATGAATACAGCCTTTATATATCGGGTTCAAAAACAGAATGCCTCTTTCAGTTTTTTTATTGCTTTATTGATTTTTATATTCCAGCGATTTCCATCGCTTTTTTCAATTGAAAAGCCAATGCATGAATCGGCAGCCTCAGAAGCTGCTTTGATGAGTGAAATAATGCACTTATAAATTCGATAACATGTCATTTGAAAGTTTACTAAGCTGCATGTTCATATATCAGTATAGTAGTATAAGCATGCTTATACTTATTGTAGTCGTAGACAGCTACTCAATTTCATGAAAGCATTCTAAACCCTTTCATTCGCCATTCTACATGGTTAGACCAAAGTGCTTGTATATTATATACTGTACTTACTTTGATTTACACATTGGAATTACTGGCTCACTTGTCTAAAACTACTCAAGTCATGAATAAAACATCAAGCTCCTAACTACATGTACTGGTCTATATCACACACATCAACGACAGGGATCTCAATTAAAATTTAAAATCACATATTTCTAAAAACATGTTAAAATACTTTTCAAAGACATGCTTTATACTGCAGCTATAAAATTAAAAAACATGTTTGAAAACAAGGGTTTACAAAAATTATGATACCGGAGTATACCTCAATTTCAAAGAGCTTGAAATAATGCGCTAAATATGTTCACAAAAAACATGCTTGAATGCTTGATTAAGCTTTGCATTGGCATTGTGACTACCTTTCAGAAGAAGTTTTTAAGTATTGTTTTTTAATATGCAAAGGCATTTCATCAAAGCTATTACTTTTGTCCCTTTGAAAGTGATGCAAGAAACTTGGCATCTTTCAGTATACAACGTACGTGGTAATCATGCCACATGCTATAATGCGCATTTAGGTCCTGCCCTCACGAAAATACCTCATGATTTTTTCTCATATAAGTCTCATGAAATTTCATGCGGACTTGGAACGTTATCGTATAAACACCTCATCACATTTCATTAGTTTCTAATAAAAATATTTTTCATGATTCTTCTTATTTCAAACTTCTAAATTTATTTTTCTGACATTATTTTCTGTCCCTAAGTCTTTTTCAGTATTTGCAATAATGAACCGTGACTGTTCTTATGAGATATTGAACTGTTGTTGTATATATGTATATTTTCAACATCTCGCATCCAACATCTAATTGGAAAGTCAAATTATATATGCATCATTTCGAGAAGGCTGTCTCAGATCGCTCTGATGTATTCTATATTTCTGCTTTTTATCCTTTATAGATAAAACTTGGAGATATTTATCGATTAAATGAGCTTTCTCATGACTTTTTCCTTACGCGGCTAGCATACATACCTTACTACTTATAAACTTATTTTCACAAAAACCTCATGAATGTTCATGATTTTCCCATAAACGCATCATGAGATATCATCCTCATGAATGTTCTCATTACCACTCATTATATTCTCATCAAAGCATCATGCGCTCTCACAAAAATCTCATGAAAAATTTTCCTGAGGGTGAGCTTTGTTGCACATAAATGTACACTGAGCGACTATCAATCAACGACGGGACTACGAAATCAATCTATACATCAAAAAGACCTTATGAAACCTGAGAATTTGTTAGTAAAGTCAATATATACAAGTTTGCACAAGTAAATCTTACATCGAATGTCTTTATTTGGAAATTTCTAAAAAAAAGGAAAAATGATTTCTAAAATCTAGCCAAAGCCAGGTATAAAACGCACCGTGTCTTCAAACCCTACTTTTCACACAATTTAGATATAGTCGAGGCTGTCTCCGTAGCGCTGTACCTAAATGCTAGGTCGAACTCCAGGAATGTTATTGGAAGTTGCTAAGAAGGGCATCCAAAATAAGTGCTCACAGCGCTCTAGCAAATCTGATTACCGGTCGCTCAGGCCTGTGGCAGAGGACATCTGATCTGGGGGCTCATCATGTCAAAATGCTTCTCAAAAGTGACTGTCAAAATTAAATTGATGCAAAATAAAAGCACGTGATCACCAATCAGGATGCTGACAACCCATCCATGAACATTCAGAAAGAAAATTCTGTCATCACTAAATGATTACATTCTTACTATTTTGAACTTAGATGGCCTTAAGAATACCACCAATTGTCACTGCTTTTGTCCATGCGTGAAGAACAATGAAAGACCACCATTATAAGACATCATAGTACATTCATGACAGAAGGAAACAATACCACGATCTACAAGCTGATGTTGCCTCAAGCCAGCTCTCAGATGGATGTGCCTATGGATTCCTCATCAGATTTATTCCAAAGGCGATCATCTTTAAGGTCACTCAACATTTCACAAATACTTTTGGGATTCTTTTGCTTTCTACTAGAACTTATAGCAGTGTCGATTGGACCAGGTGACGTCAAGTACGCTAATGGACTTTACAGTGGAAGTATTTTCATGATTTCTGGAGTTATCGGTGTTTGTGCATATTTCAGGAAAAGTCGACGTTTGTACATCGTAAGTCTTCTACTGGGAGTTTTATCCATCGGAATAGCTGTCCTGTCAGTGGTGCTTACCGTCTTTGAAATGCTGAACTTTCGTCATTCAATTAACGATGTCTCCGAGGAGAAGATGAATAACATAACTATTCACTTCTTGAATTTCAAATTTTATCTCATCACCTCCATTTGCATTGCCTCAATTCCTGTGAGCATATTACATGTCTTTTTCTCCTGTGGACGCTTTTCTACAAATGCACCGACCGTGGCACCTTCGAGTCTTCCTGCAGAGGAGACAATAGTGGTTAATGTGACTGGGCCACAGCCTCCTCCTTATCAATCGCGGGATGTTCCAAATGAATCTCCTCCACCGTATGAGCCACCTCCACCTTACAAATACAGTGAGGATGATTCACAACCGGAAATTTTGTCTGAACGGATGTGATCTTTGACAAAACCTGCAATATGTCTAGGGATTTTCGAGAAACATGTGAAGTTTGAAACGTTTTGCACTTTGTGTGCTGACATGTGCATATTATTTAAAGTACAACTTGCACGAATACTGGAAACCGGGAAATTTTCGCGAATCGACAAAAAAGCACATTTCCTGACTTTAAATGTTTGCAAATAGACCCATCATTTTGCTTAATCGTTTGCAAAAATTTGTAGCATAGCGAAATGGCTACGAGCAAGTTTCTAATACTTTTAAAGCAGATCTTAACTCAAAAATCAATTGTGTATTTTATTACACTAGAAATCATTGCAAATGCGAATGACGATCAAATATACACATGTAGACAATGAAAAAATATTGATATTGAATACTGGTATTGAGTACTGGTATTTATGCTGTCTGCAGTATTGTGTTTTTTATCATCTTCTCCTGCTTATGAAAATAGAATATCTATTTCTATTCCTTCTGATCTACAAAACGCATATTATTTTATAGAATGACATACGAGAATAGCGACATTTTTAGAAAACATGATTGAATGCTCAGAATATGGTTATCTTCACTAAGGGGTCAATCAAAAGAACATGGAAAATTGTTCGCGAGATTAAAACTGACACGAAAATTTTCCGGTTCAGTGTGTTTTAACATCCTCCTACATTCTCGAGACAATTCTTCTATCCATGCACATGGCCTGCACTCATGACAGGCATGCTCTCATTACAATCCTTAGCAATGTCCTAGCAACGACTTCTTTCTTCATCATTGGGGATGAACGAGATGTGGACAGCAATTTGGACGATGTGCTTCCAGACCCAATCGAAGACTCAATCAGAAACTGATCCAATCAGAGACAGGTGTTTTCTGATGCTTTAAAATATGAACCCTACCTGCTCAACAGAGTGTGAATGAATGTAATTCAATTGACTTAGCTCACAATTTTCGTGAACTCGAGTCTCGAACTGAAAAACGTTCACTTTTCAAAATTAAACTTTTACTAAAAGCATTTCCTTAGCTGAAATGTTTTGGAGATGAACGGGAACAGAGCGCTCCCTTTCATTGCTTCCATGATTGATACTTTCGAATTTTCACATATGATTGGTCGAAATTACCAAACTAAGAATGTCTCATTTGAAGTTACCTTTTTCCCTTTTTGCCTGACGCTGATAATGCGGCGCAATACTGACGCGTGCGCAAAGCAGAATTCTTAGAAATGTTGGGTAGTGACGTTTCTGGCATAGCAATTGGAAGCACCTGTACGAATACAGCAAAGGAAAACGAAGACAGACATCAGGAGTCTAATATATTTAGAAGTCATTGACGTGAATATGGAATCATCCATTGACCCACGCATTTTAAATTGACATCATATCAAATAACTAAAAAAAAAGCAAATGTGCGAGTGGTGACGTGCTGTGACGTGATTTGAATGCGTCCGTCAAACTCATGAGTATTTGGCTACGTGGTGAAGAAAATGTTCAGAGTTTTCAATGGCAATGCGGAAGAATGATGGCTAGACTTGCAAAAAGTTAAAGTAAAGTCTAAATTACCTACATGAATGCCTAAATTTGAAGTCTGTTATTGAGATTGCTACTCAAACAGACATTTTTGTATTTTGCATTACACAAGTATGCCTACATGTACGCTGAAAGCAATCACCAATCTTTGACTTCGCTACATGCATAATTCTTTTGGATCTTTTCCAGATAAACCCCGCCACTGATGCAAAAAATGCACGCGCGAATAGTCAAGCCCACTTTTCGCAAGCTCCAATTTAATGCACGCACACAACCTTGACCCATTTCTGATGTCTAGACATATGAGTCTTCAATCATGGCTAATCATTCCGAAAAGTTTGTGGATCCAACGACTAGAGCTCATACACAAACCATCGAATCTTTCTGGCACGTCCACAAGATGCACAATAAGCGCCAATGATGCACACACCGATCTTCAGTCGACAGCTACTTGTGACAGTTCATTTGGAGGCAACGCTACCCAAATGCGGACCTTTTCATGCAAATTGTTAATGACATGTCCCAATTTCACCCTCTTCAATAAAAGCTAAACGTACAGGATTCATATCCTCTGTTTTATGATCTTTTGTGAGTGGCGGGCCTATCTGGAAAAGATCCTTTCTTTTGAAAAGAATTGATCACGCAAACAATATACATTTTCTGAATCCTGCGGACATGCAGACTCTGAATCTTTAGTCAGCAAAATTATGAAGTTCTATCCTTTTACACAAATCGGTAAAATGCAAATATGGCCGAATTTGTTGTATAAGATTTGGATATTAGGCTCTTGAAGATGCCTCATCATACGTCGAATCAGATTCTGCTTTGCTGCTATGGTTTCACTAATCTTTTTACACATCCGATATGATCATAGCTTTTCATGAAGCCACACAAAATAATTTGAAATACTTTATAATTTTGTATATGATATTACACTAACCTAAAAGAGCCCCACGACGCCCTTTCCTGCAATTTCGAACAGTGCTTGTGATTGGGATTATCGAATTAATTGCAATGTGCTATTGGTTTCAGATAAACATGATCATCAGCTTCGCCGTCTCTTATAAAGTTTGATACAGCACCATGCAAAGACGAGTTTTTTGAATGATTTTTTGTAGGATTTTTGTAGGATTCGGCGGCGCCAATGCTGTTTTGTCTTTCACTTCTTACAGAACCAGCAAGCCTCAATATTGAGTTTCTACCCATATTCTCATTTATGTAATGTCACAAGTATGATCATCGACATTTCAGGATCATGAAAGAGAGATACGTACTTATACCCACATGCCTTGGACGGCTGACAGAAAACTGACTATTGTTTGTGGCTTAGAGCTCATTTTCCAAAATGCTGAGATGATTCTCCGTAAAGGCTTGGAGAAGTATTGTTTGATTTCAGAGTCTTAATTCATTCGCATGATAATAACACGCCATTTGGGCAAGACTTTTATCACAAATCTTTCGATTTAAATTGCCATGGTCAATATTCGTTGAAGTCTATGGTACTTTATGGTAGTTTAACAACACAAGATGAAAAAATTAGTGTTTTTGAAGTTTTTTGAAGCGCGTTCAGTTAATAACAGTCAGTCGTGAAGGGACAGTTCACAAAAACAAATCTTTTCAGCTGTTTCAACTTAATGTGTAGCAACTTTTCTGCGATAAATCAATGAGCTCAAGGCAAACCCATTCTTGACATAATTCAGCCAACAAATCTTTGCTCTTAACTTTGAAAGTTAAGTCATCGCTTCATTAGATCCAAGCATGTGTTCATCACTCCGATAAAGGTTTGTTTTGAGAGGTTTCAATTCAATGGTCAATCACCCTTTCTTGATCTTATCTTTCGACAGAAATTACCAGCAGTTGAGAAACGCCATCCACATGGTGTCAAGGTTGATTTAAAAAATGATGGTTTGACGTCATTACTCCCCCTTACTGGGGCTTGGACGGTGCTGACATAGTCAGACTTTAATCTGCACTGTAAATCGCTCAATACCAATCACATACGAAGGATGCATGCCAAAATATTTTTTTTTTGGTATATTTCTGTATTTTCTTGGTATATGTTTGTATGCTTTTCGTATGTTATTTCAAATGTGGTGTGCTTTACAAACTAAAGCCATACCAGCACAATGTTAAAGGAAAGCATCAATGATGTCTAATGTTGATTTCAGGCCTTTTGTCATTAAAGATTATACTAATGTTACTACGGTTTTGTAAGAAGTGAGATAATGACATTCAAGAGTCATACTTTCAATACTGAATTCTATTTTAATACACGTAAGTCTAAGTCATTTCATGAATAATCAATAAGTATTCAACCATCAACAATTATGCATTATGCAATTAAGAAATTAAGCATATTATCAATCCGAAATAAAAAACACATTACAATTCATGAAAGCAAAAATAGTTCTGTTTGAGATATATAAGTCAACATGAGTTCGCGAAAGATATCGTTTGAATGAATTGATGTTCATCAACTTGGTTCATTAAGTAGAGCTAACTAAGCATCCTGTTAATGTTGCTAGACAAGTAGCAACGACGACAATCTCGTGGAGCATAAAATTCACAATAAATCTATTCTAGTTCAATATCACTCTATCAAACAAAAAATATTCACGACTGGTATTGCCGAAAAAAGTTATTTGTCAGTAGTATGTAATACATATATTTTTTGCTATGTGACTTAAAGCTGTACATACGAAATGCATACCAGAGGCATACGAATGAGGATGAATTTGCATCGGGTCTCGTATATAAAACATACCAACAACTCGTATTTCAGTGTAAAACAGCCAATCACAGATAGAATAGTTCGTATCGCTACATTCCAATCACATACGAAAGTAAGTGAGATTTCGTATGAAAAACATACCAGATCTCTGGAAGCATACGAGAATCTCGTATCAGATGTTAGTTTCAAATTGTATGTGATTTTGGTATATGTTTGTATGTAATTTTCGCATCCAGCGATTTACAGTGTGGAACGTTGTGATCTTATAGTTCGGATGCCCTTCCTGACGACTTTCAATAACACTTTCGGGGCTCGACCTCTGGACCGAAAGATCGCCAGGCCAATCACTTAACCAATGTGCCATGGAAACCACGCTTCATTAGGTCTAAGTATGTGTTGATCACTCAGATAAAGTTTGCTTTGAGAACACAAGCATGTTCGATTCAATGATCTATCACCCTGTTATCTTATCGTTCGACAAAAGCTACCAGCTGTTGAGAAACATCATCCATATTCTATCAAGGTTGGTCTTAAAGTCGGTGATGGTTCCGAAGAATTTGATAAATAGAAACAGAGCTATAGCACACAGCAAATAGCGCAATGGGATACCACTTTCGCTCATAGCACCATCATCAGAAATCTGTGGAGGACTACTGAAGTTCAAAAGTTTCACATTTTGCCAAACAGGCGACAGCCTATAAAAAAACCTACAAACCCTAACCTCGGTTGTAGTTTGGAGAGGCGCATCTTTGATGGCAGAGTGAGTGGGACTTCTGACAGTGACAGCATCTGAGCAAGCGTTCACACAAGAAAACTTCTGTTTTGCTTTTATGTCTTGGACATGGCTTTTGAAGCTTAATTTTGGAATAACTCAATGCGGTAACGGCACCAGAATCGGTTATAATTTTCGGGGAATCGGTTCCGCTTCCGAGATGGCAGTGTGACTACACCTACTGGAAACATGTTACAATAGCTGCATCGGATACTTTTCGGATACATGCAAATTGGTACACAAAGCATAAAATTCTATGTCAGACAATAGTAGTCGCATGTTGATGCTACTGTTCAATGCAGTCTGGTGAGCTGATGAGGGTTTAATAATGCAATACACAAAACCGCCGGGCATCGGTGGAGACATGCATTTCAAGATGTCCACAGGCTGTACTAGTACAACTGACTCAAATGGCATTGAATTCAATCTGAATTATGTTTATGTAGACTAAACAATCGATTATGTAACATCTTTATCAATACCTAGGTTTCTTAGACCCCGGTGTATATTTAATAGTCAAAGTTTTCTGTAAAATGCCTACCTGAAACATACAACTGCAGTTTCATAAATCGGAATAAGCGTTTTAAATTGACTAACTACTGATGTTTCGTGGATATTTTTATCTTTTTTATCAGACCATGAATTTAATCATCAACAAGGTTTCGATTACTCCTTGAATTGATATCTAATGAACCAGAACCTTTTAAGCTGTTGTTCTTAGATTGTGCGTCAAAGATGAATAGATGAATTAAAGAAATCGTCAAAAAGGGGTTTGGCATTGATCAAACAGTACTTTAACGACCTACCGCAAATAGTGGCGATGTAATTTCATTTTAAGTTAATGTTTTTCACTTTAACGGTAATGCATTCTGCGTGATTAGTCGGTTAAAATACGTCATTGAGACATGAAAATGGTCAGACGCTCGGAATATGGTCTCGCATAGATAAGCAACAAAAATAATTTTGAAAAACCTTTTACATGCAGTGACGTCTTTGCGCTAGACTGCCTCGCTACCTCTAAAGCCGCAATTTAGATAGTCTCATAAAGCACAATGCAGACAATGATCGTCGAGAAAAAGTCAGTATTAGGCTGTGCCGTCTAAAAATTTCGATGGAATTGGTTCAATAAACCGGATTGAGCTAGAATTAACTTGATGCCGGTCGATGAGCATCGATTTAATCAACATTTTCAATAAAGTAAAAAATTCTTCTTCGAGACTGTGGAGTTGCAGTGGACCGCGTGTGGAAGTCTCTCTATCGGTGACTGCTTCGTTCTGTACTTAAGCATTTCGTGTTTTATGTATTACTTTTATTGTTCTGTAGCCACAGTAGTTCTGCAAACCAGTAATATAATGTCGCGTGATGAGAAGTTCTCAGTCCTAAACACATGTTTTGTTGTAAACGCAAAATTCATTCTGCATTATTGAAACAGCAGCTAGCTGTCGAAAGCTCGCAAAATCTAGCTTTTTTCTTAAATAAAGCAGTGTTCCTTCGGAAAATACTTACCTTGACCTATGAGAATTATGAAATCCTAGGTACGAAGAAGTTGCGAGAACCGGGCTTGTTGACGTCTAGAATTTTCCTTCAAAGCAACTACATGTTAGAATTAAATTAACCAGTTTATTCAATTTTTAAAATAAGCTAGAACGAATCTTTAGGAAAGGAAGCAAGCGAATCTGCACATTAAAGAGCGTCAGCAGAAAATGCAAAGAAGCAGAAAACCGAGGAGATAAGTAACAGTTTAAGCCTATTGGGCGTAAAGAACAACCGTGTATTCAGTGGCGATTTCTCAGTGTAATTAAGGTAAGCGGTTTTACTGTCAAATTATCATGTTAAACCAACTTTTACTATTTCATTCTTAATGATAGAGAATGATGATTCTTGATGATTTTGGAAAACTTGAAAAATGTGGGGGGGGGAAAGAATAGAAGTACCCGATAAAGAAAAGATGCATGTTTTTCCAAACAAATTGCATACTGAAATGCACGTTTTGTATAAAACCGATGAGTTTGTTGGTCAGACAGTAAGTGCAGCAGGGGTTTTGAACCTGCTGATACGTGATTTTTCTGATGTTTTTCCACGACTGAAAAGTTACTCGAAAAACACTCGCCACGCTTAGCGTGTCTAATTGTCCTTCAAGATCCTTCTCTACTCTCAAAAGAATTAAAAGATTTTCTAGGACGAGTATGTTCGATGAGAGATTGTCTAGCTTGTCTTTTCTTTCGATTGAAATAGAACTCAGCCCGCATGATCAAAAGTGGCCCTGAAAAGTGGCATTCAGATGCTATCGATCGACATTTTTGCAATGTCAGACAGAATAATAGAATTGAAGAAAAAAATGAATGTTGAATTGGAATGCTTTGTTTTTTCTTCATTAATACAGTCCGTTTCATAAAAAGTGGATCATCCTAAAATTTGACTAAATAAAACATAAGTATGATACAGAAAGCATTTTTCATGTTGTTTCATGTCCCTGATATATTTAAATGTCCTTATATAATCTGATAAGCTATGATACAGTAACGGTTCTTAAGAAGCTAATATTTTGTGGCCCTACCCTTATTGTCAATGACATTACCAATTCGTCTAGGTATTGATTCGATGATATCGTTGATTTTTGACTGATCTAACTTTCTCCACTCTCTTTTTAACAGTGACGTAAGTTGTGATACGCCATCTGTAGGTAGCAGTGAACGACGAACGTTACGTCTTAGAATACTCCATACATTTTCTATGGGATTCAGATCAGGAGAACGAGCTGGTCAAGATAATGTCCTAAGCCCTAATTGAGACTTGCATAAGTTGACTCTACTACTCCTGTGACACGTAGCATTATCATCCATAAATAACCAAGTCGATGGATCACCAAGTTGATCTGTCATCTGGCCAATGTTCATTCGTAAAACATTCACAGAATTCATGTAAAAACAGAATTCATGGTTCCTTGCTGTATGTGAAGTTCAGAGCGGCCATTGGTCCAAATGTCAGCCCAAATCAGTAGAGTCGCACCACCTTGTACCCGGGGACGATGTAAATGTCTCGGAATTTCCTGATCAGATTTTATCCATAATCTCAATCGACCATCACTATCCTTCAGACGGACTGATGCCTCATCAGACCAGACAACCCGATCTCATTGATTTCGCCAGTGACAATGACTCATTGCCCATCTGAGACGTCTTTTTGTATGCTGATCTGATAATTCGATCTGAGAGGGCCTCTTACAGCTCTTGAAATTCGACTCAATAAGTCGTCTACGAATAGTGGACTTAGAAATAGACGAGACTAGTGCAGCCATCTCAGTTAACGAGAGATTTGGATCAACTTTAACAAATCTCAAAATTAGGCGATCTCTACGCTTGGATGTTTTGCGTGGACGGCCAGAGCCCTCTTTACGACAGAGTCGAAAATCATCATTATGCCATCGATGAAGGGACATTTAGTCGCTTGCTTGTAGCTCGCAAAGAAAACTCTAGTTCTAGCAAGGCTGACACTTTGCCTTTTGTGAATGCGATCTCGTTATTGTTCATTTGTGCTTTGTATTGTTTTCAACCGGTAAGAGATAGGTTTATGCTGAAAGCAATCAGGAGTGCTGCCTACACCACCGCAACGAAGTCAGGAAGCTATTGTTGATGAATAATGGTGCTACACTGGCTCTGATTGACCGATTTTCTTTATTTTTGTTTTGCTTGATAGCTTTTGGCTTGTAGAACAACATATTACATAACAAAGAAAACAAATGTAATTTTATAAGAGTGAGGTATGATTTTGTGTAACATTGCTAAATGAAGATCAAATTATCTACTACTTTTTTTATCTATAACAGGAAAACAACTCAATATTCATGCTTGAAATTTCCAACAATGATATTAGTAAGCACAAGTGACATATCTTCCAAATTTCAGAGAAATTTGTTCAAGTTTAGCGGAGTTAGACAAAGTTGAAGTTAAGGCGATGTTTAAGGGTGATCCATTTTTTATGAAACAATCTGTATTTACTTGTTTTTACTTCTACTTGCTTCATTTAGAAGGTACAAGTGTTCGGATGCTGTATATACTGGCATGCATTTTATAACGATACGATAAAAGGCGAACAATTACATAATAGTTGGTTGCCTATTGATTCTAACTTAAATAAGTTTAAGTGTTTACCTGGGAATGACAGACAATAATCGTCGCAGAGTGTATTATGTATATGTAGGCCAAACTCCCAACTGTATACCGGTAACCAAGAAAATGACAGAAATATTGAAACTAAGATGACAGGCAAAGAAACAGAAATGTGAAGAGACTTATATAGGCTAATAACTAACCTTAAGTGATAGGTAGCAACTGTTATAGTGGTTAAAAAAGGAAACACGGAAAAATGCAATCATTATTGAAATCAGATGACGGCAATCCTTCGCTTTTAAAGAATTGCTTCTAGTTTTTACAGGAATAAAAAGCCAGATTTTTGACTCACCGTTTCGGATTTCAGCCCTAACCGTCCCCAGTAATCCTCCAGTCTGAAGATTGATTGATTACCAGCATAGAATTTTGGTGCTGCAGTTTAACATGTCTTACTTGTAAATACCTATGACACTGTCGATTTCTATGAATGCTACTGCGTTATTAAATTACTACCAAGAAATGCTCATGCCGATTAGTAAGCATCGCAAGCTTGCCGTTATCATGTCATTAACATCAAAAGTATTATAATTTACATTTCAAAAGAGTTCTTGAGGTAGTCCATTCATAATAGGATAGCCAATTGAACAACACGATGCAAAGTGATGGAATAAAAACATTGAAAAGCCGGTATTTTATCATCGAATATTCAAAAAAGGGTTTTTAGCCTTATTTTATCACAAATTAGTTATAGAAAGTTATTAGAAATATTAAAAAATGTTTTTGAAGAATGGTCAACCCATGGGCTACGATCAATGAAAACTTGTTATTTTCCTGTAAGAAAGGGATCAAATGCTCGACGCGTTACGACACGTGGACAGTGTTAGTAAGGGTGCTAAAAGTAAAAATGTATTACATGTATACTGCTTTGCAATGTCAACTCATTAGAACAGTTCGATCATAACAGTACTCAAATAAACGATGATAAATTAAATCAGAACAGTCTGTTGCACAATTCATCAACTCATTCATTCATTCTAGATATTATAAGCTAATGAGTGAATATGCTTTGGCTCGACATAATTTCAAATTTCAAAGCCAAGTACGTTGATCGTAAGTAGAAATATACGCTTTTATTAGTTATGCAATACGACCTTATATCCAATGCCATCATCAAGTTCTGAATAATTTTATGTACATTATACAGCAAGTCTATGTAAAATTGCATTTGCCATTCCCTTTGACTAGTTGCATGTGTGGTCAGGCTGCAATTGATTTTCTGCATAATGGACATAAAATGACTTTGATAAAATGATTCAGAACCTGATGATGGTCTTGGATATAAGGTCGTGATACACAGTTAACAGTAGTCTACACCTTTTACTTACGATCACCGTACATGGCTTTCCCAAAATATTAATTTGAAATTATAACAAACTAGCTTGGGGCTTTCTAAGCTTTAACGAAAAGTAGCATTTTCGGTTGCCGAATGTAGTGCCCAATAGATGTTTAAGTCACAATTTTTTCTGACACATATCCGGACAAACTGTGCAATCCTTTAATATTATGCTAACCGTTAAGTATAATAACAATCGCTCGACAGTCATTACATTTATTTTAATCGGTCACTTTTGTAGATAATGAATACTGGATATTTTGACAGAATCGTTTACAGAAAATATTACACCTACCTTTCATTCCTAGAGAAATGCTAATTGTGACCAGACGAAAAAATGTTCTGTCGAAGGAGTCAGGCAGATATTTTCCTTTACAAAATTACCACTGCGTTTTGCATACCGAATACATAGCAGATAAGTAAGTGTTGCTGTATAATATTCCGTGGTCTAATTTGCTCCACCATATCTGGAAAATATGGATTGTTGGTGACAATTATGATGATGAATCCTCTCACCAAGCAAAATAATAAAATAGAAAAATTTATTTCTGTTGCTGAGTACAGTCATAATCACGGTATAACAGATCGAATATTTCGATGACTACGTTCACTGGTTGAAGTAAAATTGGTTGTATTTTATTGCATTTGAGTTAGTATCAGTAACTTGACCCTCCTATTTTCATCTTTCTCCCATTTCCTATCTCTAATTTCTCATTTCAATTACATTCTTATCAAATCTTGGCAGATCTATTGACTTGCAAAGTCTGAAGATTCTACAAGAAATGAATTATAATACAAGAATTGAACTCTGAAAATATTCGAAAGTCGAAAGAAAGTGAGAAGTCAAAGATTTGCTCAGTAATTGTGATCTATTCAACAAGTGTTTTTTCGCTGATTTAGTGCTATCAAACTAAAAGATTCACTGGTAATAGTAGCACGGTCGGTATTTTGTGATTAGGATTTGTACGATCGAATTCCGTCGTACGATTGGTTCAGTAATTTCCCTAGGAGATATAAGACCAGTTCGCACGATTAATTCGGACCTATACTTAGCAACCTGCATTCTGGAAGTCTCACCAATGAACAAGCACCGTCCGTCGGAATCGAAAATCCAAATCCTGTTCGGATTCGGATCGTATTAGCAATGAAATTTCAGATTCAGTTGAAGAGATCAAACGAGTAGTAAGTAGAAATAACTACAGTGCATTTATGAAGGTGTAATGGTGAATTGTATGATGTTTTCTGTGACGACTTGTCTCGAAGTAAATTGATAATTAACTTCGTCACAATGAATCTAGCACATGGTTCCGCAAACACTGGGATGCCTCGTGGCTTGTAATTACGTCTCACCGAAAAATCTAGAAATTCATGAAAAATCGAGGCTTGAATGCATAAATTTCAAACATTCGTATTGCAACAATTCCCCTAAACATCCAGAGAATCGGATTTTCCGGAATATTAAGAAGCCTCTAACAATCTGCTTGGTACGGTACACCTGATTGTAAATATGGTGGTAAATAGGCTTTACGATAGATTGAGAGAAGTGCGAAATTCTAGGATTAGCAGAGACTTTATGATGTCAACATAATTATAAACGAGGACGATAGTTTTTCCACCGCTACAATCGAAAAATCAACTTTGACTGGCTTTGTATTCATTCTTTAGGTTTGTCCCTCAAGCTTGCACACGCAACAGTGTCAGAATTTTGTTTAATGGTGGATGAACGATTCTGCAATAAAGTCAAAAGCGAAGTCCGTGCTGTAATTGCTCTAGCTTTTCCAGCTATCGAGTCAACAGTAGACATCATTGCACGAAAAATTCCGGTACGAACGTTGAAAGACATGCTGGCACTCAATTGTTCGTATGACATCATCAACCAATTTGAATGCAGCAATGGAGACAGTTATATTGCACAGACCAAACCGTTATCAAGGCGAGTGGAGGAACATCTTCCGACATGGGTGATGATCGAGCGACGCCGACCAAGATCGTCGCAGCTACCAGTTAGTGCTGTAGCCAGGCACGCGCTCTATTGTTCACAGTTTGACGTTACCGTACGAGTCTGCCTTATTTCAAGAAGATCACCACAGCTCGCCACCCAGTATTACTGCTATTTCTCGTGACGACAATTATAACCGTCACAAAACCTATTATTTGTGTGCAAAAGAAGTCAGTGACGAGTGATGACACTCCAATCACCTAGGCTAAGACTTTTGACTTTGAGTTGCACTCACTTTCTTTTATTCTGTATACGACTCCTTTACCACTGTTTCTGTACCGCTTGACGAGAGTCGGCCAAGACTCCCGCGTAAAATTTGTTTCATACGATGTTTTGTCTTCCATTTATTGCCGAAAAACATCGGTCTCCTGTTGCTTCACTAGAAGACAATGTCGTCACACAGTTATGAAGAAACATTCCAAAGTGGAGTAAGTGACACTTCGGTGGTTTCCGGGAAATGGACCTATTTGACGCAATTAAGTAGGTAAAATGACAACAAAAATAGCATTGTTCCTCAGCTGAATGAGCACTTGGTATATAATCACACTCCTACATATATAATGTAGTGGACTGATCACAGAAGCAATGTGCGCGTGCGTCTTGTGCATCATAGGATCGCTGCTTATTACATGATGGAAATTCAACTAACCATGATAGCTTTGCATCTAGCATACTGTACTTCATGGCAGGTTAAGTTTTCCATAGATCAAATACTGCACTGGCAATAGATTTTCAGGTTTCTTAGAAAGTTTTTATACACTGACTGTGGTTGAATAGCGCATCGTCAAAGTACCAATAACGATCAGTAATTCCTATTTCCACTTGATTTGCGAACAACAGATATGCCTACTTGTTGTGTTCCAATATGCACATCAGCATATCCAAAAAAAACGGCAGCTATAAATACCATTTCACAAATTCCCTGCTGACGTTGAGCGACTTGGTCTCTGGATTCATCGTATACGTAGGTCTAACTTTTTTTTTATGA
This sequence comes from Prostheceraeus crozeri, assembly GCA_907163375.1. NCBI lineage: Eukaryota > Metazoa > Platyhelminthes > Polycladida > Euryleptidae > Prostheceraeus > Prostheceraeus crozeri. Next base: position 119,532 of record CAJQUW010010197.1, read on the forward strand.
CTATTCATCGTATACCAGATGATAGTCATCGAGTGTGCCCTACTCACTTCAGAGAATCTGATTATAAAACCGTAAGTCTTGATGAAAATAATAGAAGAAAGCGTGTGCGTGACGAACTGCAACGTAGACATCTTAAGTCATGTGAGCATCCTTAAATATTTCCTCATTTACAATTCTATTTTTCAAGTACGCCCACAGGAATTGACAGCTGAAAATGATCGGTTTTTTTTTTTTTTACGGATTTTACGTCACTTTTTACCCCTACTGGGGTCTTGGACGGTGCTGACTTAAGTCAGACTTTGTTTGGAGCGTTGTGGTGCTTTGTGGTCCGGATGCCCTTCCTGCCGACTTCCAATGACACTTTCCGGGTTCGACCTCTGGACCATGAGATCGCTAGTCCAAGTACGCAACCACTGTGCCACGGACACCCTCACGGTTATCACAGCAAATTGCTAACTTTGAACAATCTGATGTAGTGGAGAATCTCAAAGACATAAAACGATATATGTAAGAAAATCATTCAACAGAAAGCAGGTATGAAGTGCTACAAAATGATACAATACTTCATACTCGTATATTCAACTACAAATTCACTGCTTCACGCATGTTAATCTCTACTTGCATTGCATTTGGGGGGAATTTGAACTTTGTTGTTAGTGAAGATGGGCGTGAAACTGATCACAGCTGATTATTTCATTGTATGTAATTACCCAAGAAGTTGATCCGCTACTCTGCTTTATAGAACATTATGAGCAGCTACACCGTCGATTTATGTACTATTGCACCATTTTTGACACTGAAAATTACGTAGAAAAGAATACTTCAATAACTGAAATTCAACGATACAAGAAAATGCAGTCTCTTGACTGAGTAGCGAACTTTAGTTGAGACACATGCAAATAGACGTCGTTACTCGAACAGCTGTTCAATCAATTCATTGATATGGCAATCCGCCAGTTCATTGTGCTATAGATAACTAGTAGAATCAGAATGGTTCACTCTCCCATCCATTGGAATTCTTTGTCGTCTTTCTGGATTTCAGCACAATTATACCACAATGCACGAACACCGGCTTCGTCTGAGACGACGAGGTGCACTAATTGATGACGAGTCTAACGCTGTTCAGGGTCCTTATCATAAAAATGGCCGATTTTATGGTCTGACAGGTGAGGAAAACACATTCGCAGCCACAATTTTGGTGTATTTGATCTCATCACTGTCTTAATCGTGCAACGACGAGGATACCGTGATTCCGTATTCTCCATTGACAAAAAATGCTTCAATCGTCATACAAAAAGGTATACATTCGTGTCACAGCCACCGGTTTCAGCATTATCGCGTTTTGCTCCGATAATCATGCCGTGAATCGAAGTTTTGCTACACATTTGGGAAGCGGTGCATCAATGTCGGAAGTCGCAGGTTCAATAAATTCTGAAACGCTTGCCATTGTAATCATTGATCCTACACATACACTGAAAAAATGTATAATAACTTTCAACTTGGTCTGGTTCCTTCAAGCTCACTTTAGTAATATAAAATGACTTTTTTACCCAATGATAAGTAAATCGGCAAAATAGTATTATTTATTAGCTTATTTCATTTGGTTCATCGTGTGTTTAAGTTTACTTACCTGAAACGAATGTATACCATGAAATCGAGCGATCCTATGATGTATAGACTAGTAGATAATTATGTAATCAGTCCACTACATTATACAGGGTTACCAATAAGCAATCCGACAGTTTGGAAGTACTGAAAAACATAAGATTTCATGAGAGTATTAAATTTAATTTATATCATGCAACAGAAAGGATTATCATTATTACGATAAAATCATGAAAGATGTTCGAGGCTATACTAAATGCTCAAACTTCAAACCGCTTAGTTCAATGTATTTGGGCAAAAGTTCAATGACAGATTCGCAATCTTTGACACATAATTCTTTGCTCGAGTTTATAACATTGAACTCATTCGTGATGGCCGCTTTCAGGTCAGCCAAACTGCGGGGCTTGCTGCCATAAACTGGGTCCTTCAGAGTTGGTGCTCTTCACACCATTGGTGTTAGATCAGGTGATCCCGCGGCCCATTCAATTGTACCCCTTCAGCCGATCCAACCAATAATGTTTGCCAATGATGCTCTAAAACGAACACTCTTAGTTGTTGAGATAATCTGGAAGACACTGTCAATAATGATTTGCAGTTGCAAACACAAGCCCTTTGATATTGACGTCTGAAATGAAATCACTATGCGATTGGATGACTATACGGGTGTGCGTGTATAGATTAACTGTTCAGTTGCTTATTTTTCATCTACTATTGGGTAGCTTCATGTGCTTACAGACACAAATTGCTTGTGAAATAACTATCTTAGCAGTCGTTATGTAATTGTTGGGTTACTTAAGTTCAAAAACTTCTTCATAGCGAGTCAGAATCAAGCCAACTGATATTATCAACAGGAAAATATAGGGTCGACAGATTATCACGGTTACTGATAAAGGCGGCAATATTTATCGGAGTCCATTGGAGATCAGGGAATGACTTCGAAAAATTTTCTGCGACTGTATTATGCGACCGCGAAAAATACATGTGCACTGAATCTGATACCGCTTGCCGGCAACTCCTGTTATTCTAACGAATTACTTTTACATGTAGAAGCGCTGCAATTTTACCTCGCGAATTAGGCCTTTTTGCTAGTTATACATGAGGCTATATACTTTAGAATTTCTGGATCAGGGAACATAATCAGTTATAAAACTTCTGAAGCATTTTGCTATACGTATCTGGTGATTATTATCAACCTCAAATTAGCATTGCTATACATAATTGTAAGTGATAATTTCAATTGAATGAAAAATGACACTTATTGTTATAATGAAGTGATTTTATATGATCAGACTTTTTGTATGTATTGAAAGTTGTCAGCTGTTCTTTCATTATTTTGCGTAGATATCCAGTTGTGTGCTGCACAGATATCTCTCGGTGTTGTAAGTTAACTTTCTAGGGTCAATGTTCACATAAACTTTTCCTATGATATTTACAATGCATGTTTACAGCATAGTAGTTACGTGACAACGTTTGAAGTGTGTAACTAAGTACAATTTAACAACCTAGTTTCGGTATTGTAAATGTAAGCGCTGAACTTGTTTTTCTGGTATGTAAAGTGAGTTGCAACAACAGAAGCGAATTTCAAGGCATCAGGTATTCTCAAGCTATTCGGGCGTTAAATAATTGAGTATCATATTGTTGAGGAGGTTTTATGTAGTCCTAGGATAGTCAAAAGTTTGACGCGCCTTGAACGTTTAATGTCTGCCGGTGGGAACGCACCACCTGTCCTCTTAAGGACAAACCTTAAGTCTTATTAACTATAAGTTTATTAAAATTATGAAACATGTAGACATCGTTATTGGAATGTCCCAGCTTCAATTGCTAACACAGTAAGTCTGCAGATGCTGGTGGTTTATGACCCCGCTACTGGACCTCTGCTGGCAGGCGAAAGCCTCACATTCTTATAGCGGTTTATTAATGACATCGGTAGTTGTGTTAGGTCTAAGTACCAATTAGATAGCAAGGATCTAAAGTCCAACCTCTGAAAGGATTCCTTGCTTAGTATGGGGTCCTGGCATTTGAAATATGGATATAATGCAAGCTAAAGTGTATGACGTTAATGCGAAGGAGTGGATAGCGCCCTCCACATGCGTCAGTAGTGTTGATGTCTGTGGCAGCAAAAGATGCCTATGTTGTAAATCTCTTGACACTAATACTACTTTTAAGAGTTTTAGTACCGGCAGACGGTTCGTTTTAAATTATCCTAGTAGTTTCTCGTGTAAGAGTAGGCATGTAATATATTTGATCACATGTCAATCATGTGGGGTCCAGTATGTTGGACAGACAAAACAGCCATTACATTGTAGACTTAATGGGCATCGGCAGTCTGTTCAAAAGAATCATCTCAATACGTATTTAAGTAATCATTTTAATAGCTCTAATCACAGTTGGGGGATAAACAAGAGGATGAACAAGAGGGATAGCTCTACCGAAGACAAAACGCATATAGTGATTCCTTTCAAGTCTCATTTAGTTGACAAACTTCATTTACCTTCTGTATTTAATGATAAAAGTGTCTGTGCTTTAGTTCCAGAAAAAGCGAAACATCTATATCCTCCCAAAGTGTACCATAAGCTTAATAACCCTATTTGTTTGAAATTCTTCAATTATAATAAGTTTCTTAATAGCCTGACAATTCAGGAAGTTGTTGGCATTTTACAGAGCGATTGCAGCTGTGACTCGATGACCAGTTTTGTTTATGAGCCTTATGGGCATGTTTTTACCGGTAATTTAGATATAATAAATGATCTAGGTCTCAGAGCTATATTCGCGTATGGCACTAACACAGATTGTCTAGGTCAATATCATGGAAATCCATTCAAAAAGAGATCAGCGATTCCATAGATAATCATATATCTCGTGTGTCCAGTCGCCTTCACTTAAAAGTTGATGACTTCTCTATTTGGAAAAACAGGGTCATGATGTTAGTAAAGCACCGCATCTTTCGTTGTAAGAAGTTGGGTGGGAAAGATAATGGCAGCAACGTTTGTGTTGATATGGAGTTGCAAGATCTCCATAAAAACTTGATAGTCGTTCCTGTCGATAAAGCATCCAACAACTTTAGTTTCATATGTAAAAAGTTCTATCTCAAAATCCTGATGGACGAGCTTGGTTTTGACATAGATTCTTCCACTGCAGTAGGCAATGCAACTTATAAACCTGAGCTTATTTCTGATAAGGAAGTCCTTACTAAACACGTTAAAGATATGAAATAATACTTTTATATTAATGTTAGTGACAAGGACCTTAAACTACAAAAACGTTTCTGGATTCCAATATTGCTTAAAAATCCTTATAAGTTTAGTTTCATTGCCGGAGCCAGAAATTGTACAACTAAAAAGTTATCTTTTGGAGTGCAGCCTCGACTCAAGATTTTTTGAGGAATATTTCTAACGTGAACGTCCACTCTATGCAAGTTTTTGACTTATCAAGAATAATATTTTTTCCATCCTTGATCTCACATTCAATTCCACTAATCGTAGATACTTGTAAGTCGTTTTTCTCCAAAATCGACTAGCTAAATTATTGTCAAACACTTCGAGATATATAGACAGCATTTCAATACCTTAATTCCGAAAATTTACCCTGCAGATAGAAACGGAGTCAATGACAAAGCAGTTGTTTACCACGATGTGAGACTCCAATCTAGTAGTGACGGACTTCGAACCGAAACGCAACCAGGCGGGTACCAGCTGACGACTGGCTATTGTTTTATTTGTTTTAACGTTTGTTCTATTTTTTTTATCGCTAACTACCCTAGTGTGATGAATGGACTGTGTCGGTTACTGGTCTCCATGGGGTTGACATGGTGATTACTAAGTGTCTATTTATATATAAGTTATCGAGCCTGAAACTTTGACCAAGGAGATCACTTGTTAAGCGGCCTTGTACGATCTCGTACACTTAAGGGTGAAGTCCAGCCCGTATAGCGCTATGTTATGGACCCCGGGTAGGTCCGCTTTAGAAGCGCTGAGTGAAAAATCTCTTAAGGACAAACCTTAAGTCTTATTCAGCTTCAATTAATTAGCGAAGATAAGAGGTTAAAGTTGAATTAGTAAAGTGGCTATTATGAAGGCAATGAAAATGATTTCCCATTATTCCGGATCAGGTGATGTAGAACGCTGGATCGACAAATTCGAGCTAGCAGTTCAAATTGATGAATTAGGAAGCAAGGAGGCTCAGTTATTATCTATGTACTTGACTGATGCCGCCTATGATACATGGAAAAACTTGTCAGAAAAAGATCAAAAAGATGCCGTTTGTATTAAGGCCGCTTTAAGAAATGCGTGCGGCCTTAGACGAATTGATGCTTGGAAATTGGCATTGTCTAGGAAGCTTGAACCTGGCGAGTCAATTGATGTATTAGGGGATCAACTGAAGAAGTTTGTTAAAATTTCTTGTGAAGTTGGTGACCCCGTTTCCTACGTCTCTGGTCTCCTTCTACTAAATGCAATTCCGAATAATATGCGGGATAAAGTTTTATTGACAGTTGGTAATGACCTTTCCTATAAGATGGTTTACGATGCTGCTAAAAAAGTTTGCCCACAAAGTCTTGAGATTGAGGCCATTTCTGGTAGGGGTGATGTTTGTGGTGGAACTGTCTCAGAGCTAGGTGCGTGTTCGGGAGTGAAGATGGAACGAAGGGATTTCAGAAGGCCTGATGTTCCTACTCAGCCACGAGGTGTGCGTTGCTATGGATGCTTACGGTTAGGTCATCTTCAGAGAGACTGTCAAGCTGAGTGTTACTCTTGTGGTCAAAAGGGTCACATCAGAAGTACCTGTCCTGCGGTGCATTTAAACGCGGAAAAGGGGGCAACCGGAAGGACAGTTGCCCCCCCAATCAAAGGATCCGGGTGTGCAACAACAGCCACCAGCAAAATTGCGATAATTCGACAGGGTTGTGTCAACAACATCAACTGTAGGGTTCTAATTGACCCTGGCTGCAGCGTTTCGCTCGTAAAAACATCCTTAGTTGAAAATCTGCCGAAGAAGTCAGATTCAGTTAGTTTGGAAATTATGGACTGCGGGTTCATTTCTACCCAAGGCTCGGTGATGCTGAAAGATGTTGCTGTTTGTCCTGGTGGTTCTAACCTTGGACCATTGACTGCTCACGTTAAAGGTAGGTTGCCTCTAAATGCTGACTTCGTGCTAGGACTGGATGTGTTGTCGCAAGTTGGGCTTACCATTATCCCCAAGGGTAACGGTGACTATCATGTTGAAGTTGGAGGGTGGAGAATAGGTAGTGCTGCGTCCATAGTTGAAAAGTCGACGATGCATGTTTCGGGCGACCAAATGTCGATCGATGATCCAGACTTCAATGTTTTGTTCAACGGAAATGACTGGACTGTAAGATGGACTTGGAAAGGGGAACCACCTCCGGAAAATTGTCGAAGGTGTAACTGCAGAGTCGCTGAGGAGGATAAAGCAATGTTTGATAAGGAATTGAGAGAGTGGGTGTCAGACGGTATCCTTCAGCCATGGAACGAGAAAAAAGATGGGAAGATCAAGAATGTTCTACCTTTAATGGGCGTCAGGCAGGAAAAAGGGGAAAAGTGAAAATTCGACCGGTCCTTGACTTTCGTTTTTTAAATGATTACATCACTAGTCATCCATGGTCTTCCATGCCATTGTGTCAGGATCGTTTGCGAGAATGGAGGAGATGGGGACCGGAATGTGGTGTTGTGGATTTAAAGAAGGCCTATCTGCAGGTGAAAGTTGACCCAGCGTTATGGTGTTATCAAGGAGTTCGGTGGAAAGGTGAAATGTTTGTGCTAACAAGATTAGGGTTTGGGTTGAACATCGCTCCCAAAGTCATGACGAAGATTGTGGAGAAGGTTTCGGAAGAAGATCCGGCGAATCAAGCTGCAACTAGTAGTTACATTGACGACATTTTTGTCAATGAGAAGGAAGTCAAAATTGAGAAAGTGGTCAGGCATTTGAAAAAGTTTGGTTTGGCAACGAAACCTGCAGAACATTTGGGCAATTGTGATGGAGTTCGGGTGCTTGGGCTACATGTGGATAAGCACCTACAATGGACACGTGATGGAAGTCTCCCAGCGATACCTAAAGAGAATCTCACAAGGCGTCAGGTTCACAGAATCCTAGGCGAGTGGTTGGGTCATTTTCCAGTTTGCGGTTGGCTCAGGGTAGTATGTGGATTTCTTCAACGCATAACCGTTAGTGAGGACATTCGATGGGACGACAAGGTCAGCACAGCAACGCAGGACAAAATTTTGGAGATTGATCGGAGACTTAAGTCGGGTGATGATCCTGTGAAGGGAAGGTGGATGGCGCCTGTCAACGGAGAGTTCGTTGTCTGGACAGATGCCAGCAATGTCGCATTGGGTACGGTAATAGCTATTGACTCTCATGTGGTTGAGGACGCATCTTGGCTTCGTAAGAAAAGTGATACTGCCCACATTAATGTCAGTGAATTCGACGCAGCTATACGTGGGGTAAATATGGCAGTCAAATGGGGAGCGAAAAAGTTCCCTTTGAAAACTGATTCAGCAACAGTGAGAGGCTGGTTAAGGTCTGCATTTCAAGATACCCACAATGTTCGAACCCACGCATTGTCAGAGCTTGTCATACGGCGTCGAATTGATCTTCTGCGTGAGCTTCGTCTTCAAGAGGAGCTAGACATTACGGTTGAACTTGTGAGATCAGAAGAAAACAAGTCCGATAAACTGACAAGAGTTCCCCGAACATGGACACTTTCAAAGGAGCCCAAAGTACTCGTGGCGAACGCGGCAGCTGAAATAACAACGTCAGAAGATGGACTATCAATGGGGAAGACAATTTCAAAGATCCATAAGACAAGTCACCTTGGTGTCGACAGGATATTGTCAATGTTGAAACTTAAGTTTGGCCCGAAAGTGGATAGAGTAATGGTGCAGCGAGTAATATCACAGTGCGATGAATGTGCAAGGATATGTCCAGCAATAAATCCTCATTATCTGAAAGGCAAAATAACAAATCATGAAGTTTGGAAGACGCTATCGAGTGATATTACACACGTCGGAAGGAGATTATACTTGACGATCATTGATACTGGGACGAAATTCTGCATATGGAGGAGGTTGAACAGTGGTGTTGCGAGGGAGGTGTGCGAGAGACTAAATACTATCTTCGCTGAAATGGGACCACCGCAAGTATTCCTGTCGGACAATGGGACTGTGTATCGGAGTGTTGACGTACAGCAGTTGATGAAAAGATGGAGCGTGAAAAAGCAGTTTTCTTGTGCGTATAGACCGAAAGGAAATGGAGTGAGCGAGAGGAATCATAGAACCATCAAAACAATGAATGCAAGATCAGGGAACACGATAGAAGTGTGTGTGTATTGGTACAATATCTCAAGTAATCAAGGAAGGATTCCACCATACAACCTCTTATTTCATGCTCAGGCACGTATTCCAGGAATCAATAAAAGAAGACTGTTGAGATGTGTCGAGGTGAACGATTGGAATAGCAAACCTAGCAGCTGTAAAATGGACCCATGTGACAACCCGTTCGATGTTGGAGATTTTGTCTATCTCAGAAGTGATGGCAAGTGTGACACTTCGTGGACTGGCCCTCATCGTGTGACGTCCATTTCTACTTCTGTCGCGCTACAGTTGGATGACGATGGTGTGACAAACATGCAAGTCATGTGAGGAGAGTTCCGATGAAAGTACTGCGTGAACATCAACTTATCTCAGACTTATCGCACGCCGACCCCCAGGTCCAGGAAATAGAAGACGACAGTTCTGATGAAGAAACTTTATGTGAAAATGAAATCAATATGAATGCATTTTACACCCCTGGTGAATCTGAACACAATGAAGTGATCGAGTCAATCCGTCGTGGATCGCGAACAAGATCATCTCCACTCCACTTGCGTGATTATGTATGCTGATACTTGAATTTCTGAGTTTTCTACATTTGTGTTTTGATTTATTGGGTGATAAATCACGGGGGATGTAAGTGATAATTTCAATTGAATGAAAAATGACACTTATTGTTATAATGAAGTGATTTTATATGATCAGACTTTTTGTATGTATTGAAAGTTGTCAGCTGTTCTTTCATTATTTTGCGTAGATATCCAGTTGTGTGCTGCACAGATATCTCTCGGTGTTGTAAGTTAACTTTCTAGGGTCAATGTTCACATAAACTTTTCCTATGATATTTACAATGCATGTTTACAGCATAGTAGTTACGTGACAACGTTTGAAGTGTGTAACTAAGTACAATTTAACAACCTAGTTTCGGTATTGTAAATGTAAGCGCTGAACCTGTTTTTCTGGTATGTAAAGTGAGTTGCAACAATAGAAGCGAATTTCAAGGCATCAGGTATTCTCAATAATCAACTGCAACATTATGTCATGTAGAAGAATTCACGTGGTGACCCACGTGACTCAAAGATTTGAAACATGTAGAAACGACATCATTTTTAAACAAATGTTAAAACATTTTATAAAGCGCTCAATTTCAACGGAGACTCCGTGGGAATTTCCGTGAATCAAGAAGATATTTAAGTATTGTAGATCTTCAATGCATGAAAAGTATACATTTTGTGGAGGTCAAGGCAATCAAGGTTGCTGCACAGCGAAAGGCTGGTATTCTTAAAAAAATGTATACTAGTAGCGATCAGCTCTGAAACTCAATTCAAGCCGACCTGTAGAAATCAATTCACTTCTACAAAAGTTATTTTATGTTTTGAGGGAACATAGATGTAATATTTTGACGGCCCTAATCCTGAAAGCCCTGTCAGCACACATTCTAAATAGGACCTGCAGATTCTTTATTGACCTTCACATTAACTGTTTCTCCAACAATACAAGGACGAAAACACATCAAATTTCACTCAATGATTCCGTCTATGACGACATCAATTCTCGATAATGTGTGCTATGAGATAACTTGATCAAGCACTCAAGGTGTTTGGAATTTGGTAGGTATTGTTTAAACCAATCAGAGTTTATTTCTAGGTATATATTTTAAGAATTCAACGAATTCCTGCTGATTAGCAAATCATTTAATTTGCAAATCAACTTAAAATCATGAAAAAAGCAAAATTGCTGCAAATATTCTCTCAAAATTGAGGCTTTCCGGATGAATATCTAAGCTTATGACATAATATAACACTGTTGTGGATGTTTCACTTTATTTAAGCTTACAAACAAAACGAAATCTTAGCTAGATTCCGAAGATAAAATACTTTAATAGAAGCTTAACAACGCTCACAATGAGGCTAATGAAGCACACTGTTAGTTCAGAATGCTTATTTCATACATTGAAGTTAAAGAAGCAAAGATTTTACACGCCCAGTTATCCTTTCTGTTAGGCAAGCAATCATTTGTGGCATTTCAAGGATGGCAAATATTCCTTTCTTAGTTTTACATCGGAGTCGTTCAAACATTGCCAAATGTACATTTACAAATTGGTGATGGCCATTGCTACTACCAATTGTTGACAATAATACACCAACAGGCTATTGTTACCACTTACAAAAATATAAACTGCACGCTTTCACAACGATTCTGGTTGTTCAGTTGCATATTTTTTGTGCATAATACATGAAATACATATCGAAATAATGAACTTCATGAAATTCACATTCTTCTCCAAAATAATTAGATTTTTGGATGATCTCACTCAAAAATTCTCAGGAGGTATATCTCTACCATCCAAAGCAAGTCGACGATGTGTTCTGAAGTACAACGCCACCGAAATCGCTTAGAGTTAATGGTCATTAATTAAGCAGGCTAGACTTTTTTTATCACCTGAAAAAAAGCTGATATACCAACTCTGCGTTTGTGTGATAATCTACATAATTTGTTCGTTCCACCGTGAGTATACCAGCGTGACCAAATTTCTTCATATAATTCTAGGCCTGTATTGTGTTTGCCATGAATCCAAGATCCATGCTTTGGTGAAGGCCTTGGATTGAAGTTTTATCTTTGGTACGATAGGCGATTAATTATATCATCCTGGGTACGATTGTTTTTGAAACTCTATTTGTCATTACGAATATTTGCTCTGTGTCATGCGACATCTCGTAGTGAATGCAAAGAAAAGATGTATGTCGCATGTGTTTTCTAAAAATTGTTCGTTCAGGCAGGATTGATCAAAAGTCATCTGGAAAGACTGACCAGCCGCTCGGTCGAATTTTTCTATTCGTCGCAAACTCAAACTCTGTCTTCCCCTGAGTTAAGCGACACATCATTCATGTCAAAAAGTGTCGTCTGTGGACAGAAGCCGAAACTGAGTTGATGATAACATCATCGGAGACAGGCGTAAAGAAGATGTTGCATGGGAAGCAGAGGCTACAGCCAAGCATTTAAATTTATTCAGACTACGCGTCGGAAGTAAAAGACATTTTCCCTTCGTCCATGGATATTTACTGACCACCATGGTGCAGTATCGCGCTTTCATGTGCAATAATATGGCAGAGAGATAGCAACATCAATATTGTGTTTCTTTGCATGTTTCCATCGGATTTGAAAAGCATCTAGCACTGTTGGGTGAACGCTTAATATTTCCATGATTATTTCTTAAATATGTGGAAAAAGTTGCATCTACATAAAATGAGAGTGATTTAGCGTTTTTTGGCAGTAATCTGAAAGTTGCCCATGACGTGTTTCATCAATATATCACTATATGAATGCGTAAATAATGGCAAAAATAATGGAGAGACTTTGCCTCTATTGACAGTAGAGTTTGAAATTAGGGATGTGCCGATGTGAGAAATTTCGCCGATAACCGATACCGATAATTTATCGGCAAAAAAATCAAATATCGGCCGATATATCGGCACTACCGATATTGATGTTCATGCAACATAGTCAATTTACAATAGCGTGTACAGTGGGCCTAATTATTTAACCCATTTAGTATCCGCCCGTTTGACAATAGATTCTTCACACAATACATAACCATGCGTGTGAATGTTTTAAGTCAAGATACTCTATTTTTCATGTATTCACTGCAAAACATGGCTCCAATATTATTACTTAAAACGAAAAAAGTACCCCAATCGATGCTCTGTTGTGAACTGTAGTTTACCTGAAAATGGCCTTCAGCACTGCTTGACGCTTATGTCGAAATTCATGTCTTGAAAACAAAACAGCTTTGGATAAGGATTCAAAACTTAGCAACTGAACATATTCAAATATTCAGTATTTTTGATACATATTTGCACCATTGGTGGAAAGAGACATTAAAAGTATGACATACAGGTATTGACGTAATGCATTCATATAACTCCATTCAAATAAGTAAGTATATCAGTACTGAATCTGTATTGCAAAAAGACAGGAGATCAAATTGAATGGTTTTGCAAACTCACTTGAATTCCTGTAGCTTTTAGAGTCTACATTTAGTTTCACTATCCAGCTAGCAGGAACAGCGTAGCATACTTAGAAAACATTCAGTCAAAATGCAAGTCTAATCTATTTTTGATTGTATAGCTTATCTGAATATGTGTATTGTGTATATTCATTATTGAAACTATTTGATTTTTCCTTCATTTGATATTTTAGATAATCGCTACATGTGATAAAAAATACCCATTTAAAAATGCAATTTTCAGTAACAGAAATATCGGTAAACTATCGGCATTTTTTTAGATATCGGCCGATAACCGATATGTTACAAAAGCTGCCGATGATCGGCATTGCCGATAATCGGCCGATATATCGGCACATCCCTATTTGAAATATGCCTTGATAGATGGAATTATTCATTATGGTTGAAAAGTCAAGTATTTGATGGTCTTATTTTCATTAGATAGCAACAATTGATTTCAACTCTAATGCATAGTCATTCTTATGTAAAAAGAAATAGATATAAAATGTACGTAAGATGTGACTTAAAAAATCAAAAAAATGTGACGTAAGATGTCTTGGTGAGCTGATAACATTCATCATGCCAAGAAATAGCAATCACGATATAGCATTATATACCACTCCAACCTCCCAACCAACTGGTGACATGATGTTATAGAAATAGAAATTCGTTGAATTGTTCACATTCAGCCCGGCTGTTTTTATTGTTTTTTTTAATTTCTGATGATAGTTGATTCTTTTAATCTGAGATTTGCTTCATCTGCTGTATTGATGATTTTTGGATTGAAGGTTTTGCTCTGATTGCATGTTTGATGATGTTGGTAAATAAATGAATTCTTGTTGTTGTGTTGTTTTATTCTATTGTGAAGATGGCGAATTGTGCTACCGGTAGCCTATAATGTTGATGGCATTGTTGACATTGGTAATCATGAAGGCCTATTGTTTTGCTGCGGAAACATGTCGGGATTGGAGATTTGACAATTTTTCATTGAGCAATGATTTTGTGTTGGATTTTTCTTTATTAGGGTATTTTTAATGTTACACGAAACTTTAAAGTAAATATTTGATATATAAATGGATTCCTGAACTTATAGCCTACATTTGTTGAGAAAAATACTACTAATAGACAAGTATTAAGTACTTGAAATATATATGCAGATGACACGACACTCATCAATTGCAATCAGCGACTAACGAAGAACACCCAGCAAAGTTGTCAGTTATGCGACGTTATTGATGAAGACCTACATAGGATTACCGCATTGGGCGCCAAATGGTTTGCATCTTTCAATTCTTCAAGAACTCAGAGTGAACTGCATTCACAACTTCAAGGAAATTATGATAAACATAGCAACATGCATGTGCATGTAGGCTACATATATATGGATGTCAGATAGAGGGATCAGAGAACAAGATTCCATCTCCTTCCTTGGATTAGCGGTTGCGAAAGACTTGTCATGGAAACCGTACTTCTAGTGCATCAGCAAGTAGGCAGCTCAATGCATTGTTTGTCTATCGTACCAGCAGCTATCTTCCACCACACACACTGTTATCTTTACAAGTCCACTATTTGTCCTTTGATGGAGCATTGTTGTTGTCTGTGGGCCGGCGCCCTACAAACACATCCTAGCCTCCTTGAATGGGTTGAGAAACGTGTCAAGAATCTTATGGGTGAAAAGCTTGCTATCGAGTTGCAATCGCTCTCCGTCAGACGGGATGTTGCTACACTCAGTGTCTTCTGCAGATACTATTTCGATAGAAGCAGCTCTGCAGTAAACGAGTGCGTGCCCCAAGCCTAAGATCTTCTCCAGGCACGCAGAACTAATTCACTTACATGCTGTCATGTGAGTTTAGAACGCAGTTTTGTTGAGGAAGAGGCAGCTTGCGTAAGAGACAGACACGGCATCATTATCGCTTTTAATGAATGAGATTCCTCCTTAAATTTCGAAATTTCAATTGATGAATGATACATGCATCTTAGCTCGATCAGTCACGTTTGCTTTTTGTGAGAATTAGGGATCTTAATGTATTCGAGACAGGTCAATGAAACTTTACTGGTAGCGTAGACCACGGAATTAGATTGTTTAAGGGTGTACTCCGGAGGTTTTTTGGTCCCCATTTTATCGCATATAATCGAAGGTCTGACTCTGACTGCTTGAATCCGTCCACTGAAAATCGCCAAACCGAATCGTGCAAGCGTGAAAGCGATGCAAAAGCGTTCCAGATGACGTCATTGGTGATCTTCTCAATGAGAATGAATTAACAATAACCTTCCTACGATCGTTACGAGTCGCTGACTAAAGGTGCTATGCGATGAAGCGTTAGCTTCAACAGTCGTCAAAGAAGTTATGGAAAGTGATTGAGGTTTTCTCGCATTAGGGTATATTTATCGAGAAAGAAATTGATGTGCATACATAGCAATGAAACAGATTCAGCAGATTTCTTTTTATGTAAGGTTCTCTTTACAATGGGAGAAATACTATTAAATTCCGCTAAAAATTTCTGGAGTCATGTTATACTCTTTCAATATTATGGCAAACAATTGTAGATGTATTTGCCGGCTTTAAGCACACAATTGCCAATATTTTGTCGAAATGTAATGGTTCTAATTTGCGGTGTTTCTAAATGAAGTCTTGAATATTATTCTAGTTCGAAATTACTGATTTGCGATCACTGTGAAACAGAAGACATTTTCAGAAAAGTCATAATAATTTAGATCTTTTTGATACATGGGATCGCGTTAAGTCGCAACCGAAGTAGATGTTGATTTATTCGATATTGGTCAGGCAACTTATCATATATAATAATTATAATAATTCTGTATTTGTGAATACAACAAGCGGTATTACAAAGAAATATACATTTGGATATAGTAGATTCTTTGTCTTGTCGACTTCGGTGAAATGGTCAGAACATACACGACCATGTTTATAAGGAGTAAAGTCCTTCCGTCCTCTTTTGTTGGAAGTTGGGAATTTCAGCATTGGTGTTGTTGATGCATCCTAAGACATAACATTGCACCATTTTTGCAGCAAACTTAAAAATAAAATGAATCTACAGATGAAAATGCTGCTATTTGAAATGATGCTCTTGCATTTTGGATGTTTACTTGTCACTGCACATGATGAAAATGCAATCTGTTCATCGTTGCGTCTATATTCCGACGCTTGCTTGCACGCTTCCGTCCTGCTTCCATGCCATTGTCCTCACGCACAGATCACCAATGACGTCATCACGTGTTTTCATTCAGCTCTAGCGATTTGACGAAACAACTTTCACCGCTCACGTCGCATGATTTCTCTTTCAGTGTGTATGCGGTTGAGGTCATGCTAAAAAATCATTTATTGTGGAGCACACCTTTAAGTTCTTCAGCTTTCGAAGACTAGGAACAACGAATATCCGAACTAGGAACTAGGAATATCCGAGGTTCGGGGGAGGATAGCTTGCGAACTATTCAAAGGATATTGATAACCTTTCAACAGCAATTTCTTGTACTATTCAGTCAGATTTTCACGAGTTGTGACGATGTTGAGCTGGAGGTCCATGAAGCAGTCAGGCTTTATTGGATATGCAGTGGTTATCGACTTTGAGCCCCAAACCATCGGTGCTCAAAGTCGATAACCACTGCATTTATGTTCAGCGCCTTTCCGAGACTTGATTAGAGGACCACCATGAATGAGATTCGGTTTCCTGCTTTCATGTCATGTTCATCTCCATATAGCATGTTTTAGTTCATAGCTTTGAGATCGAATGTTTGAATTGTTTTCTGATTTTTTTTATACTCGACAGCTAAATCCAAAAGCATTTTCAATCAATCCTGCACAACTCCATGAACAATGTTCATCTATTCCTACAACCCTATCCGATTTCTTGACATGTGCAGTCATGGAAAATAATTTAGATCAGCTTCCTGTAATTTGCAAATTAATTAGATTGTCTCCCAACCTTGAGTTGAAGCGGATCGCAAACAGTTCTCACTTATTGACTCACATCGACCAATTTGTCGTGCATCGCATGCCACTTACCGATTTGGATATTTCTTCTACTCTTTCAGTGCTGTTGAACTGCCTTTCGAAGATGGGCTTTCGTCTTGCCATCCCGATGTCATTTTCGCACAGTTTCTACAGTTTCCACTTTCTACAGTGAACTTTGTGATGAAGACAATAACTCAGTTAAGTTACCGTGAAAGAACATACATCCATCTTCCATCCCCGGACACATTGTCATGTTGATCAATTTAGTTCCAGTTCGATGACACTTGATGAGTCTTAGCAGCTAGTCGTGACCCATAACACTAACGTAGAGTGAGGCTTTTCTGTGATAAAGACGTCTGAAAATGAAAGACACGGTTAAGTAAGTGCTTTTGTATGATTCGGCGTGTTTTGTCAGAGATCGTTTCGATCGTAAAATGTTGAATCTTGCGATCCACCACAAGCATTAATGAACACTGCTGGCGCTGAGAGCAAGACCGTGACTCAACTGTTAACTTCTTCCAACCGGAACCAAAAGTTCCAGGTTTCTGTTAAAATTTTTTTTAGCCAGAAAATCAATCGCCTCAGACTGTTCGTGGGAGTAGGCTTATTATCAGAACTACGCATGTTTTGTTCGCACTCATGTTCTTTCCATGTTGCATACCGGAAGAGAACCTACGGTATGTGTGTATTTGCTGTAATTATTGAAGAAATAAAATTATGAGAGTGAATAAATAATTTCATGTAACTGTACAGCAGCTCATATTAGGGAAATTTATATTCAATATTTCAATGGGATATGACAATATTTCATTTTATTTATTTAATTTAACCACAACATCTGTAACCGAAGTTACAATCAAAGTGGATATACAAGGAAATATAACAGCAATGACACATCATCTATCAACAAATTAGAAAGTTATGTTTGATTTAAGCAGATGAAATTTCAATAAGCGCTTGAAAATATGGAATCTTCTTTCATTCCGACACTTATCGAGAAGGGAGTTCCACAACCGAGGTCCAAGGACATGAAATGAAAAATTAGAGGAACGATGGGTCACAATTGGTTGGTGCAGCAATGATGATTGATGGGAACGTAAGGTAAAGCGAGACATCAAAGAATTTGGGTAGGAAATAAGTTTATCCAAATAAATCGGCGCGTTTCCATTAACACATTTGTGTACCAAACAACAAATTTTGAAGTGTATACTTTTCCGGATAGGAAGCCAATTCAAGTTATATATTACTGTCGAGGTCGGTTGGAATCGACGTAGAGATTTTATCAAACGTGCACAAGAATTCTGGATCCATTGAAGCCGCTGAATTTTGTTAGCTTGACAAATACTAAGAATAGAATTGCAGTAACTAATTCGTGACAAAACATGCGAGGAGCAAATCATTCTACAGACATTTTCACTGATGTAATGGCGAATTCTATACAAATGACGAATAAAAAGAAAAGCTCTTTTGAATACATGATTAATATGACTATCAAAAGATAAGTCAGTATCAAAAAATACGCCAAGATACTTGATACAATGAGTGATTTGAGCAGGAATTTCTATAAACTTGTTATCAATATCTATGATATTACTACAACATTTAGGCTTTACAATAAGAATTTCAGATTTCTTTGGATTCAGTTTCAAACGGCTTGCATTAAGCCAATCAAGTAAATGTGCAACACAGTATTCCATACTTAAACATGAATGAGAGTCCAGTTGATGAAAATGCTTATATATACAAATATCATCAGCATATAAATGATGGGAGAAATCATAGGAAGAAATTATGCTGCTGATATGAGTTACATAAAGTGAAAAAAGACAAGGGGCAAGTACAGATCCTTGGGGCAAGCCACATGTCATCAATCGTAATGCGGAGGTGACATTATTAATATGAACAGAAAATGTACGATTTGTCAAAAGTCATTCAATAAAGATAGCGTTTTATCTCTGAAACCGAAGCATGAAAATAGACGATGGACAAGAATATCATAGTCTACTAAATCAAACGCAGATGATAGATCAAATAGAATTACACATGTAAAGTATCCATTGTTTTTAGATTCAATGAGGTCATTTGTAAAATGTGTAAGAATAGTGTCAGTGGAGTGATTTTTCCGGTAAGCCGATTGAAAAGGTGAATACAAATGATTTGATTCCAAATGTAATTGAATTTGCTGCAAGACTATTTTCTCAATAAGTTTCGTTACCAAGGGGAAAGATGAAATAGGCCTGTAATTCTGCAGAAGTTCTTTGTCATGTTTGCGATCTTTAATGACGGGCATAATCATTGCACTCTTTGCTTTCTTAGGAATTGAACCATTATACAGCGACAAGTTAACAATGCGACATAATACAGGTGACAAGTCTTGAATAAGCAATTTCATCAGCCAACCAGGTATAGGATCTAGATAATTTGTCTTAAGTTTTAAATTATACAGGATACACTGAATGTCTTCAATAGAAACAGGCAAAAAATCACACATAACACCAGTAGAATTATTAATCAAATCATAAGGGAAAGTAGTAGGATAGAGGTTATCGCGTAATTCACAAACTTTACCAACATAATATTCAGCAAATTTCTCCGAAAGATCAAAGTCATTATCACAAGAAGGTAAAATGTTTTCTTGACTATTCGTCTGCATAATAGATCTAATACCTTTCCACATTGAAGCACTGCAAGTGTCATTGTTAAACAATTTGGAGTAATAGAGACGTTTTGATGCATTTATCACATATTTGACTTTATTTCGCTGGCTAACAAATTTACCTCGATCAGAAGAGTTCTTAGATTTTCTCCATATGCGCTCCAATCGACGCCTTTCTCGGATAGCAGAGTTGATTTCTGAGTTGAACCAAGGAGAGGGCTCACGTGTCATTTTCGTTTTTCGGACGATGGGTGCATATGTATTCAAAAGTGAGGATAAAATATAGTTATAATCATCAAGTAAGGATGATGCTGAGTGATAGGTTTGTAATCGATTTCTATCACATATTTTGGATTCTAACAGATCTGCTCTGAAATTATCAAAGTGAAAGGTATTCCATGATCTTACCAAGGAAATGTCATTTCTATTGTGAGGTTTGAATAGATGAATAGATGCAGTTATCATTGAATGATCAATAATACCAAGGTCATGACAACATACATCATGAATAATATCCTCATCAGTTCGAGAAATAACCAAGTCCAATGTATGACCTGCTGAATGCGTTGGAAAATCAACATGTTGAACCAGACCATATTGGTTTATGAGTCGCAAAAAAGAATTAGCAGAATAATCGAGAGAGTCAATATGAAGGTTGAAATCACCTAAAACAACAAGATGTCTTAGGTTATTGGTATTTTTAAGAAAATTCTCAAATTCCATAAGAAATTCAGGTATAGAGCTTTTAGGTGGTCGATAAATCAGAGCAATAGTTAGCACAAATTTTTGAGGTCCGCTAAATCTGACGACAAGATTCTCGAAGGACATTGCTTCAGGCGAATAACATACTGAGTTCTCAAGAACAGCATTAAAAATAATTCCAAGCCCACCACCCTTTCTTCCACCAGGTCGTGAATGAAAAACACTTTGATAACCTACAGGAGTCACACTTCGTATAATAATGTCATCATCAGACTCTGACAACCAAGTTTCGGTTAGACAGAAAAAATCCATCTTCTACGATAAGAGCTCAGAGATGATATGATTGACACGTTCTCGAGTTGCTAGTGAGCGCACATTCTGAAGTCCAAGAGGAATATGTTTCGAAGCTTTGTTACAGTCTACTTTCACGGGAGAATGCATCTTTCTTGATACATTACGTCAATTTTGTAAGTGTTTTGGTCTACGAGAAGAATCACAAGTATGAATTAATTGATTTATTGGATTAGCCCGATCGATTTCAACTCCATCCAAGAATAAGACTCCGCGTTTTATGGTGACATCCATTCCTTTCTCACTATGCTTCCTCATTTCGTCTCGAAGACGTCTATATTCAACTCGATCAAAGAATGGAAAATCAGGGTTTATAAAAACCCGATCAAAATTCCCCGATTGTCTTAATTTCTTGGCGTTTCGCAAAAATGCTACTCTGTCGAGTCTTTCATGAAAAGTCACTTTCATAAGACGTGGCTTCTCACCAGACCTTCTTCCAATTCGAAAACTGGTCTTTATTTTCGAAGGATCACAGCCTAGGGTATTGCATATCTGACCCAGCTTAGCATCATCATTTTCATTAATACCAGATATAACAACATTATGACTCAATTCATTTCGCTGTATCTGTAGGATAGTCTGAAATTGAGACTTCACTACATCTTCAAGATAATCAATTCTAGAATTCTGTTGTTCTATTGTCAATCGCAATGCTTTCATCTCCGATTGGAAATCCTTTCGAATATCATCTCTTAGTTTATCAATAGCCGATTGAAAGTTCGACGGAATATTCAACAAGTTGACCCCATCTGAACCAGAGGTCTGTCGAGTTCGTTTAGATCGAACCATATTGATTGCAATACGCTACACGAGCTATTGAATTCAGTCAGTGATCAATTACGATGATAGCGGAAAAAATCAGCACAGAAGTGTATCACAAGTACCGTGGAGATGAATTCACGAAGGAACTGAACATGCGCAGATTGACAATATCTAGGTAAGTATCAACTTCACAGATAATATCCCACAGAATGGACGAATTTTTGAATGAAGCACACCAATCGAAGCGTCGAGATACGGCGAGTAGAATGATATATTATTTGAACCAGAAATATGCAATAGATCAGCAGTAGTGGAAGAAAAATCACGGGACGGCACGACGAGACAGAGAATACGACCAGCACAGCCGATAGATGAATGGGAATATTTCATAATTTTAATTGCATGATGAATCTTTGTGGTCACTATTTTGACGGAAGAAAGTTGGGAGCCCTGCATGAAACTAATGAATATATTTAGAAATATTCAACTTGCTTAAACAGCACGTGCTAACACAGACTTCAATGAGTGATTAGGAATGGATTAACATTAATTTTGCTGCGGCAGCAACTCCTGAAGATATATGAACCGCTGCATAATGTGTACAGAAAAGTAACAGCAATAGACCGATTCATGCATTTTAAAACAGTTGGAAGTAATTATAAAGTCAGAACACGAGGCCTTTCGTCCGCTCTAAGTCGTGTGTTGACGCGGAACTGGTGTTAATCACGGCATTAGAAAGCACATCGGCAGAGCGAAAGGATCATTGGGTGAACGTGTCAAGGAGCATATACCCAATGGTTGTTGGAGGGGAGGAGTGCTCCTTTTCGATCCAAGTCTTAGCCCGAGAGCCTGTTGCTTGCTATTTACTTGCCAAAGGATGTGACCTCCCAGATGTCAGCGCGTTTTAAGATTTCATGTAGATCCGATGTTAAAAGTGTACTTCGTTTGATGGAAGCTCTGGACATTCAAGCGATTGCTCTTGACCTGTGCATCCTGAAGCAGTTCGTGATCGATCTTGGGTTGCCATGGTAATAGTTTTGCTGTCTACTTGCCGTCTATGTTACTGTCCTTGTCTTACATTGTACGTTTTTAAGTTCAGATTTTATTTGCTACTTCACTACCTTATTTGTCTTAAAATACATAAATCGGTCCATTGCTGTTACTTTTCTGTACAAGCGACAACAACTATAATAAGCAATAGAAATTTGTTAGAAAGTTAATAAAATATCTTCCCATGCGACTATGGGGATGCATTACTACACAGAACGCAGTGGTAGGTCCTTACTTTTCCCTAATTGAACTGGTCACACTGATGAAGTGTATCAGAGTGAGTTCATGCAGTTGATTTCACAAGTTTTCATGCATGCTTCCGTAGGCTACATTCGCGGTGTTCATAATACTGCTAACTCTCTACTCTATGGCTACACCGGTTTGGATTCGATTACATAACCCTTATTCCGATTACTTAGAAAATCAACAGAAGTTCGATTTTCATCAACTGATTTTCCATGATGAATGTTAGTAATGTTGTTATTTGATCTGCAGATGGCAGCTGGAGGTCAGGATCGCTTCCTGACCGACTTCACTCGTCTAATGGAGCAGGAGGATGCTGATGCAGTGACACAATTCTTTGAAGATGATCAAAAACGATTGCAACTTTTGGATCGTGCTTGGGATGTTCTTGGAATGTTGAGTGCGCATGCTTGTGATTCCCCGTCAACTCCGATCGATCCCGCTTTTCATCGCATTTGTGACTATCTCATCCGCTATCTTGCATCGAATGCCAAGCCGAAAGAATTCTTGGTCATGGCTCTCGAACAAATTGAACAATTCAAAGACGATGCTAAGTTCCGACTTTTTCTTGATCCCCTTCGGATTTGTCTTACCCGTCTCGGCATCGACAAATTTCACAGCGTTGACTTTGTACTTGGTGCTCTCTACGCGCATCTGCGTGGTCTTCAGCCTCTACATTCATCTTTACAACAGACTTGGAACAATGAGAAAGAGATGGATACCCTTCATACAGACAAAACAGTGAAGCGGCTACTTGGGCTGACAGATGATCTTGTGGCATTTATTAAAGACTTAGTTGCGCTCAGTGCAGATACTTCATTGGCTGATTTGGCGACCGGAGGTTATCGGCGCTTTATCATGAGGTATCTAGTGTCAATGCTTGATTGGCCAATCACGTACATTGATGTAGTATCGAGAGCAGAGGAAAAAGAAGAAGATGAAGAATTAACAGAGACTTTCAAATTAGTGACTCGCATCTTCAAAGTGGTGTCAGAGTTGGCTCATTACGATGTTCACTTATTTGTACAACATGCCCTGAGACATCGAGAAGTGTCAGGTTTGGAGAGACCTGAAGAAGAAGGAGATGAAAAGGAAGATGATGAAGATGAATCACTCAGTGAAGACACACGATATCCTGCCAAAGGATTATTGGTAATCCTTTACTGCGCATATTTCCCTCACTCAATGGGCGATGAAGGACCCTGCCTACCACAAGTGAGTAATTATCCTTTGAACCTTACATGATGGCCGATAGTGTGAGGATCGCATTAAGTTTCCGTAAATCGAAAACCTCAATCGAATCTCTCGATGTATGATACAAATTACAACACGGCTTGACCTTCGAGTCATCACGGTTGCACAGTTAGTTAAGGAATTAGATTTCAAAGAGTTCATGTTATCAACTCGTGATTGGATTATGCAATCTTCGCACACAATTCCGTCAAGTTTGTTTAAATAAAATTATAATTCGTTTAATTGAGCTCTGCTAAAATATTTCATACCATTGAGAAATTTTGAAACTTTCAGTGTCTTTGCATCTTGGCATTGTATACATAATAACATAGATCATATGCTTGCACACCGCACACATATTTCAATGCCATTTTTCTAACACTTTAATGCAGGTCTATTTGAATTCAGAAATGAAAAGGCTGAGTGCTTTTTCTTTAGCACTTGATCCTATTTTGATAACTTGTAAAAAATGCGGTATAATACTATCATGTTGAGGAAGTTGACAACCTTTTGGTATATTGGTGGTCAGTTTGCGTTAGCATTCTGTGTTTTAATCATGCTGATGTGATGGGTGCTGTGTTTTAATTATGAAGTGACATGAATTCAAAATTTTCCCGCAATCTAGAATGCATGAAGCATTCACAAATCATACGACTTGTATCAAAACAATCTAGGAAGGTTTGCTCATCAGTCAGACATCTGCTAAATTCATCTGCAGCTAAGAGTGGAGTCAAAGTTCTTGATGTTGAGATTATTATCATTATTGTATCATTGTGAAGGACACTGGAAATCCGAGCGAGGATTGTAAAATTGTGACACTAATTTCTCGTACTTGATATAAATTTCACAATTTTAATCTTCATTATTTGAAAAGAAATATGCATAAATTCGCGTTCGCGTCATTAAGTTTGCATTTATGTCTGATAAGAATGAAATTTAGTTTCATTTTAACGCAATGAAAACTCCGTAAAAGCTCAGCGGATCAGTAGATAAGGTGGAAATAATGATGACTAGGTTATTACTGTCCCCTGATTAATGTAGAATATGACAGGATTTTGATCATAAGACATCTGCTGTTTTGTTCTTCAGGTGCGAGCTCCTCTTCATTGCCTTCATGACGCCTTGCCTCTGATCCTTGGCTCCCTAGGACACTCGGAGGCAATGCGTGCCTCGGAGACATTAGCCACTCGTACAGCGCTTGCCTTACTTCGTCAACTGCTTGCTCGCATCCCGGACTCAAGTCTCTCTGCTGCAACACTACAAGAGGAGTGTACTGGCCGTGTTCTGGAGCGCTTAATGGCCTTGGTGGCTTACCACGAGAGTCGTATGGTCCGTCATCTCTCATTGCGCTGTCTCACTCGATGGTTCTGGGTGATGCGTGGCCGAGAGGCCAAATGGCGTCTCTTCCTTCATGTCTGGAAGCGTTCTGATCACGCTGGATTGCGAGGCCATTTTGTGACTCTCGTCAAGAACCAAATGCATTTGGCATTACGCGGGCTTGGAGAAGAAGAATTCTGCAATCCCACGCGGATGGTAGAAATCCTGAAGACAATTGCCAGCGGCTCCCTGGCCAATGGTGTCACTACTGACTTGTTGGAACAACAGGACGTTCTTCTACCTACCTTAAATTTGTTTATCTATCTTGCACTCAGTGATATTAGAGGGAAATCAGGAGTGTGGCTAGTCGCAGATTGGCTAGAGAAGGAGATTTTGAAACCGATGAGAACCGCAATCAACATGAGTCGTGCTCATTATCAACACAGAGTGAGCTCTGATGATACCCAGGACGATGCCGAGGTCAGTGTCGGGGGGATAACATTGCCCCAAATGACAACAGAAGAAAAGCAAGATGTATTCCAATCAGCGTTAGTGAGATTTGACCTAATGGAGAGTGTCTTAGGACAACTAACATCTGTTTTGACTTCTCGCAGACCGCCATGCCCTGTAGGCAGGGACTCACCATCGGTTGAAGCTATTGCGTGATTGAAGGAGAAAATCTGATTTATATCATACTACTGATTTAGCAATTAAAGAAGAAGAATGTAGCTGAAATTTGGAAGTGGGGAAGGGATTGGATTTTGTACTCAAAAATTCTAAAATTGAAAGAGAAACGTGGATTTTTCAACAGCTGTATTATTTTTATTTACTGAATTCTCATTTTTTCAACATTATATATATTTTTTGTTTATGTGAAACTTTGTTAATCTGTGATGACTGATCATCACACAAAAGGAAAGATCATTGACAAAGCTAAATATTATTGATCCTGAACTTTCTTGAAAAACTCTCGTCATCTAATGCGTTGTGAAATGCATTTGTAGCTCTCACCAAAATCTTCGCATATTTTCTCTCAAGCATTGGAACTTTCTGTATAAGCAGTGATACTTCAAATTTCTGCAGGCCGATCGAGTTTCATAAGGATGAATATAAAGAAATTACATCCGAATGCAACGCTTTATCTCTGATATGTAGCAGATTCTATCCGGTGAATTTTAGATGAAGGGCAATTGTATGCTATCTACCTGAGGTACTCATGGCAATAATGTGGTCGGAAGCTAGACTATCGCACTTTTCTAATGTAGAAATTGCTCACTTCGACTGCTTTATTTAGAGATTTTCATGTAGGAATAGCATATCACGGATGCCTTTTCATGATTGATTTGGCAATCAGTGCGTGATAATATTTTAATAAATAAGTAGAGAAATGAACGGTGGATCCAATTACTATGAAAATGATATGTAAATGCGCAGAATGAATAGAAACATGCACTGTTCCTGGCCTGCACGCCTCTACAACAGCGGCCGCCATCTCATCAAACCCGCAAGTTTTGAAAGCAAGGAACATGCAGCTGTAGACACAGGAATAATAGATTTTTCCCAATGCAATATTCACCTGCGGTGTGCACACCTGAGCATCAAAATTTTTCAAATCAGCTATGGTCCTTTTAATTTTTGAACCAGATATCAGACTGCCTTCAGTTTTGGACTGCAGAAGTCGTCAGCGTACTGACCACGACTGAAGGCTACCACCTCTATGGCGTAAAACATTTTTGACAGGCGTCAGTGAATCAATAGACCATCAAATTCTCCTCTAATTCAGTAATATGCCTGATCTCTATTCTAATTTTCACACTCCACCAATGAATAAATTTTGCATGTTGGATCATCTTAAAAGATACAAGTTGTAGACAATACAGATGTATTCCGCAGTTCGAACTTCAAGTCAACATGATGTTTCGTTTATACATTGTATACATGGTATCGTCGCGTTCTCAAGAAATCCTTATACTATTTTTATAATTCTTGACTCTCAACAATGAAGTGCAACTCATTGCAGCTCATTTCTGTCTCATACCAATTCCGAATAATTAATATCAAAACGTTTTTCTTTGCATCAAAATATTTGAAATACTTCCAAATTTTCCTTTTATTGAAAATATAGAGATATTATTACAAAATAATACACAGTAGAACTAATTACTGACGTTTCGAGTTACCAGCTCTTTTTCTTGCACTCCGCTTTCTATAGACCAAGGGTTCCAGAAAGATTGTTGACAAATCGAAGCGTCGGTGGTTAGCTGTTCTATTTCATCAATATCTTCATATTTTTGCAATGTGAGCATAATTTGGGATAAAATTTCGATCTTAATTATATGGAATAAATAAATTCTCCAGTGTACCACGATAATTTGCATTCTATTTGCTTTGCTGCAGGTTGTTGAACAAAGTTTGCAAACATAATATAATAAGTAGCCGATAGACAAATTCATGATTTCAAGACTACATGGAATCTAATGACACTCATAACAGGTTAGTGAGTTGCAAGTAAGTCGGATAACAAGTTAGCACAAATATTTGTCGTAATTGAACGTTGAATGAAGATCGTGGCCTAATGGAGGCCTAGATACTCATATAATCAGTGTGTTAAGTCGGTTTATTCACTTATAAATAAATACTATCAACTTACTTGTTCAGCGAATAAAATCACCTAAACTCTTGATAGAAATACCGGTATATGGTTTACATAATACATTTCTTGTGCAGGTTAAGATATTGGTCTGATTTGTCATGTTCAAATTTTTGATTGCGTATTTAAATATGCATTATGTACTGCTCTTAATTTATGAAAGTAATTGAATTGAGATCCTTTAAAGCTCTAAAAAATCAGTAATGTAGCAGGAATTATGTGAAGAATCTAGATCATAAAAGCAGAAAAAAATTTAAGATTACCATCGGAGGTGAAGGGTGGGTGACCTTAATATCTTTTTGAGAACGTTGGTCGGGATTCATGCGTCAGATCAGAGGATGCTAGAAATGAGTTTAGTTACTTAGAATAGGTGCATTGTCCCATATTAATCCCATTTTTCCATGTAGTACATAGTCATAATTTCAAATTTTAACTCAGCTCAATTTTTGCATTTGAGCAAAAGTAGACGAACTGCGTTGTGTTATTCGTGTGAATTATAAAAATGTGATGTTTTATTCGGCTGATAAATATTCATTTGAGCAAATCTCTGCTTGTATATCAGTTGTATAAAACATACTCCCTGTTTTATTGTTTTCTCTATCAGTGAATGAACTTAGGTGCTAAGACTTCTGCTAATAAATCATCTTGTGAAACACTTGTTTTGTTGGTTGACACATGTACAGACATTAAGAAGAAACGTAACATGGGATTGATGGAGAATCGGCGTCGCAGCCATTTTCGATGTCCACTATCACTTTGCGGAGACGCCAGAGTTTCTCTCGAATTAATAGTTCATGAACGAATTAATGTGTTTCCGATGGGATTACCGGATTGAAATGAATCACTTCGGAAATAGTTGGCAACCTAAGTATTAAGTCAGAAGACAAGCGGTGTCTAGTTTCATGTTTTTTTTCTTTCCTGTGATGACTTGTGTACGCAAATTCTTTCGTATTTTTCGGCAAATATCATTTTTTGATTGTTGAAGCAAATTTGCCCTTTTCCTAATTTTGTAGAAGTACATGTAAGTGAACTGTGTATAACCGAACTTCATTATTTCATTTAAGCCTTAGCATTTTTCTTATGGTCAATTTTATTTTTATAGCATCTTTATTTTGCTGAATTCGTTCAGAATCAGGTTCTAAAGTTTCAAGTCAAACTTTCATTCGATGATTGGCCATCATTCTATGCATTTTCCCGGTGTTTTTCATACTCACTTCACGCATATCGTGTAGACTATTTGTTAATGCATGAAATGAAAAGAGTTGTGAATCCACTAGAAATTGAAAAAAAAAGATTTTCCTCGTCACAATTTTGTGAACACACCAAACGAAACATGTTTGGCACAGTTTTATCAAAACATTTTCGGTTAGGCTGCCATTTTGTTATGACTTTTTGAACAGAAGCTGATCTATCACGTAGAGCAGAAGCCATGCACTGAATGAGTAGGAGGTCATTGATATTTTCCGACTTCATTAGTCATAACTTAACGAATCCTATTATCTAATAAGTGCATGGTTTCTGGAAGTCTACAATCTCACTTCTCTATTTATCAGTTTGTGAATTCGGTTCACCATTGACCTAGTTGCTTAATTCTTTTAAAAAATTCGAAGACAAGGTCAATAATAAATTTTGAAGCGCTTTCGACTACGACTTTGTCAATTCCATACAATAACGACTACCTATAACAGATCATATAAAAGAATCAGACCTCCGAACATCGACCGTTGAAGGCGCTCGACGTCGAAAGCCTGTCTTTAAATGTGTTAGACATTTTGCTATATCGGCCTATAAATTCAAGGAAGAGGAAGTTTGACAGGAAGTTTCCAGCTTTATATGAAAAGGTGATCTCCCGTTGGTCTGACATGAAACATCATAGTACACTCTTCAATGGGGATACCTCGCGAATTGGCATCTGTCCCGATTAGGTGACTGTGTCCTGTATTGCTGTAGTTATGGAAGAGCTTCATAAATATCAAAGCAGATTTATTTGGAAAGATTCTTTTGGCATATGTAAATAACACTAGACTAGAGGGTTGTTTTGATAAATGTACATTGCACACATGTGTAAGTCTGACAAAATGGGCAGTCACATATGTACATTGTCACTCAGCTTGCATTTCATCACCTCTCTTT
Organism: Prostheceraeus crozeri; assembly: GCA_907163375.1. Taxonomy (NCBI): domain Eukaryota; kingdom Metazoa; phylum Platyhelminthes; order Polycladida; family Euryleptidae; genus Prostheceraeus; species Prostheceraeus crozeri. Next base: position 149,535 of record CAJQUW010010197.1, read on the forward strand.
CTGTGTTAGTTCTCTCCCTAGTTTATCCACTGTCTTCATCGTTTCCGAGTGTGTTGTTCAGGAAATCTTGGTTGGTTTTCATCTTTGTCGTCTTCTGATTTGTCATGGTCAAGGAATACACTCCAGGCATCTCAAAAATGTTTGTGCACCGGTCTATTAATTTCACAATTTAAGCAAGAAGTTACGTAATTGTGTTGGGGTAATTCCATGGGAAAATGGAATTTGTATATAAAAATGTATGTCACAAAAGCCCGAAACTTTTGACATATTTCAGTTCACAGTACCCTAAATGATCGCGAATAACGTGAATATTTCGGTTCTAGAGTATTTAAGTCTATTGAATTCAATTGAACATGGCATTGGAATTTTACTATAAAAGGAGGTACATTTTTACCATGTATGAAATGTAGCTAAGGATGTTGATAGAGCTTTAATTGTGATATACGAGACCCTGTGGTTAATGCCTGATGTTGTCTTTTAATGAATGAAATTCTAATTTTACCTAAATAAACAATACAATGATCTTGAAATAATTTTGAAAGTTTCGGAAAGATAATTTCCCGTAGTGTCACAATCGGTCTATTTCTTTGTTTTTCTCAAGTATAAAAACAAACGACGTTGTTTATATTCTATTTTTTCCTAGCTACTATATCTACCATCAAATGTGTATAGCGTCTAATCGTCTTGATCCAGTTCAGTAGGAGCCTTCAACTCACAAAATATGTCCCGTAGTGTCACACGTTTTACTTGCGCTTTTTGAACGCTGGACTAACGTGAATACATACACGGCATTGGGATATTTATTTTTACGACTAGGTTTTCCCAGGGATGCTATTTTTAGCAACAGCGTCGAATACTTCGATTGGTTGCCTTACAACTTACGTACATCTAATCATGGATATCAAATAAATGATGGCACTACTTTTTGCAACCAGGGATTCCCAGAGATCGACTTAATGAATATATCGTCGTGGCCGGATGTGATACATACGAAAAATCATGGTCCCGCCGCCGAAGTCAACAGCTCAACGCAGCCTCGAATATCGACAGAGACGACGATTAGCTGATGAAGACGGGTTCAAGAAGAAGAAAGCTGAAGAAATGCGTTGCTATCGTAGTAGACGATCACAGAAGTTGACTGAGCGAGAGAAAAGAGAGAGAAGAGAATACGAACGTTTGAAGAAAAGGAGACAACGGGAGAAAACTAAGAAATTGAACGCCGATAAATACCGATCTCCATACGGCTCTTCTTCAAGTTTAGGAAAAGCCATTGCGAAGGTCAAGAGAAATTTACATCGAAGTCCTCGAAAATCAAGAATCGTGGTTCAACGTCTCGCAGACAATTTTGGAGTAAACTTTTTATCTACAGGGAAATGCGAGTTTCCTAGCCGGTCCGATGACCAAATAATTTCGGCAGTTCACAAAGTCTTCGAGTTGGATGATATTAGTGTTCATTCTCCAGGTCGGAAAGACTATCACATCATTCGGAATTCAGAGGGTAAATAGAAGATTCAACGCCGATATTTGAAATTTAAACTGAACGAATGCCTATCGATGCTCCACGAGAAATACCCAGATATAAAGATTGGATTGAGCCGATTTTCTTCTCTACGACCTCCGCACATCAATCTCAGCCGGAACACACCAATCGAATCATGTCTCTGTTTGCAGCATGAGAACTTTAGACTGAAAATGGATTCACTTCATCGCTACGATCCAGCTCGTTTTAGTCAGTTGTCGGACAACTTTCTGGGCAAGTGCGTCTGTGAAAGCAATCGTACACGCTGTTGGTTCCAGAAGTGTAATTTGTGCAAGGACTCTAAATTACTCATTCAAATGTGGAATGTGAGTGACGCCGATCTTACATCGAATGAAAATCTACACTGCTGGTCATGGTGTAAACGACACAGATCTAGAAAGGGATAGATGGACTGCTTTCCGCGTTTCCCTATTTCAGCCGTGAAGCCTGAAAACTTCCCATCGCCGCCACGCCTGCTCCCGGTATGTAGGCAAGAAATGACGGCCGCTGAGCTGATCGCAATTGACACCTGTGGTGTTGTTTTCAATTGATGATGATTTATTTGATAAGGGTGACAAAATTTGTGTACTTAACGAAGCTGGGATGAGTGTCATAACACAGTGTGGCGATGTCGTAATACTTCAACAAGATAAAATTGAATTTGACATGCATTCTACCGACGCTAAATGGCGATTTTATCATTAAATAAAATCCTCACGCCCTAGGCAATTGCTATCAATTCTCCTACTCTTAATCCGAAACATGTGTTCAAAAGGCATAAGAAAGATAAAATTTTCGAACAGGTTTGCAAAACTGTTTACAGAAATTTCATTTCTTGAGAAATGGTTACCTCATGTTGTGTTCCGCGATGCCAGAACCGTGCTTCGAAAAACTCTAACATTTCTTTTCACGCCTTTCCGTGCTCAAACCCCGAATTGTTGAAGAAGTGGCTTCATAACATTCGACGTAAGAACTTTACTCCCTCTAAGAATTCATCACACGTATGCAGTGTTCATTTCACCGATGATGACTATAAAAAGGGCGTAAGTGTTATTCATGACAAGGGACAGTATGGAACTCGCCCCAGAACTCGAAGGAAGCTGAAGGATGACGCAGTGCCTACTGTTTTTGAAGCGTTCCCCCTTTATCTGCAAACACCTTCCAAAAAGCGTCGATCCCCAAAGCAGCGCAATCTTTTTGAGCAGTCTTTTGATGCAACTTCTGCCGAGTCTCAGTCACCAGGGCCATCATCGGAACCCATGGATGTGGATCAAGACTCAGATATCCGCGCAATTCCAGCGCTTCCTAGATTGCTCTCAATGCAATGGTGCGTTGTTTGAGAGCGATGAAGACAGTATGAAGGATGTATCTTTCACCCGTTTGTTTTCAGCAAAGCAGAGAGGAGGCCTATCCACTCCTAGTTTCGCTGTATATAGTATCGTAAAAATTGCTGAAGTAGCTTTCCGCTCTCTTTTTCCGGGTGTTCACGATGTGACCCTCCTCCCCACAGTATCGAACATTGATTTGAAAATTGAACATTTTGTCCTGCAGAAAGTTGATGTAAAAATTTTATTTCCTACCCTTTTTGCAGACCACTTTTATGACCATGACTTTCATCAAGACTCTGATCATCTAACAAAACTTATCAGGCTGATCACGTCGAATTATGTCAAAATTCGCCTCTTTCGGTACGGTAAGATATATTTTGAACGTAATATCTTTAATTCAAAAGTCCTATCACGTCAGCAGGCAATGAAGCTGATTCTCTTTAGAGGCAAATAAATTTTGATTTACTGAGTTTTCTTTTGAATAAAACGTTACTTCGCATGCACCTAATTTTCTATTTAAGCTACATTTATGTAAGCAATCATGATGAGTGAGAAAGTATGACATTGCAGGTCATCAGGAATTGTCAACATTCCTATGATTCGTTATCAATTATTATCGTCGTTGAAAGTTAATGTGCTTGTTATCATTACATTCTCACAGACACGTGCATGCCGACATTTGTTTCTTGCTTACATACCGGGATTGTGCGCGCGCGCGTGGCAGGGAAAGCAGGCTTCACGCAAATCGGGGAGTAGTCCATCTATCCCTTTCTAGATCTGTGGTAAACGAGATGGTCGGATTGAGAAGGTCAGGCAAGATGCGACATTCAGTTCGATTCTACAATCTATTGTCAACGATCTTCCTCAGTTTCTAACACATTGCTTCGTAAATAAGAGTCAGAAAGAGTCATTTTCAGGTGATCGCAAATGTGCACAGGAGGACGGTTCAACAACTGCGGTTCTTCAAGTAGACTTCGCAGAAAACTTCACGTGTATGTCTCAAGATGAAGTCCAAAGTGCATACTACAATCGAACTCAACTAACTCTATTTACTTCTTACTTGTGGTTCCGAAATGAGTCACGAGGACTTGTTATGGTATCCGACACCCGAACTCATGCGAAGAACGAAGTTAGTGTATTCTTGAATACATTCCTTCACGAAATTGCCAATGAGAACATTCAAGATTTGCACATTTGTTCAGATGGACCAACTTCTCAATTCCGCAACCGCTTCACAGTGAAAATTATGGAAATAATGCGGACTGAATTCTCTATCAATATTGAATGGAATTTTCATTGTCCAGGTCATGGCAAGGGTGCCGTTGGCGGAATCGGCGGATCAGTTAAACGTGCTGTATATGATGCTGTAAGAACTCGTCGCTTTTTGGTTCATGATTTGGATTCCTTCGTCGCTACATACCACGAACTCGGCTTAAGAGTTACGATCTTGTCTGTATCTGCTAAGGAAATCCAGACATTCTCTAGTGAGCGTAACCTTCAAACAGTCTTCTCCGAAGCCCCCGCTGTAGCAGGTATACGGTCCGCCTCATGGATGAACTGGAGCAAAAGTGCAAATCGTGTCATAGTGAGGCAATTGAGCAACGAAGTACTTGATGAAGTCCTCTATGAAAGTCACGACGAAGAGTCGCCAAAACATGTTCTAAGGTGGGTTGACACGCAATTTTTCCCTCGACATGGCGATTTTGTCATTATCCCATACGAAGGAGCGTGGTATCTGGCTGTCGTTGACAGAGTGATCGGTGACAACGAAGAAACCATTCATGTGAAATGTCTCGTACCAGCCGGACCTTCAAAAGAGTTTTGGTGGCCAGAAAAGTTGGATGAAGGTGAATATCCGCTGCAGGAGATCATTTGTAAACTTCGTCAAGCACCGATATTTATTTACAATCGTCGTCAACTTCGATTCGGCATAACAGATGAGATCTTGGCTGAAATTTGTTGTGTGACTCATCATCATTTTGAGGAATATTATCAATAGTTCAGTGATTATTGACTAGCTTTCTTTAAGAGCAGTTTGTTTTTTACATTTATTCTATCATTGAAATTGTACGTCACATGATGTAGTTTTCATTATAATTGAAAGTATTACACCGTATATCAGGGTATGGAACTTCGTCTAGTAGTGTCACACAGAAAATGTCCCGTAGTGTCATTTTTCTATCTAAGCACGATAAAGCATGTATCTGTTATCTATGACTGATAATTACTTTAAAAGGTAATATTTGGTATATGAAGTGGCATATTTAGATATGATTTTACCGTATACCAGGGTGTGGAATTTTGTCCCGTAGTGTCACACAAAAAAATGTCCCGTAGTGTGTCACATCTCTATCTAAGCACAGTGCAAAAAATATATGCTATCTATGATAAATGAATGCACAATAAGGTTATATTGGGTATCTAAATTGACATAATCAGATATGAAGGAGGAATCATAAGAAACAGAGCAGAAATTTCCAATTATCTAAAGGTATCAAAAAGTGGGGGAATTTTCGTGTCCCGTAGTGTCACGTCAACCAATAGAAGTATAGCGCTAATGATAATGAAGCAATCAACCTGATCCAACATGATTTGAATGTGGGATACCCTGTGCTTGAATTTCAAATGGATTATTTGGCGATAAGAAACATCTTTTAAGGATAAAATTTATCTCTATGACAATGTTGATGGAAATTTTGTCCCGTAGTGTCACATGGAATTGCCTGTTGAGTGCCGCAGTTCCTAGCTGTTCCCTTTAAACGGAGATATGCCCCGATTAACCGAAGCTTTCTACGTAGCAAAATCGTGATTAGAAACGGGGACTTGACATCTGTCTTAGTGTAGCTACTTTCCTGATTAATCTGAGTGCGCAGTAAATATTTCAACCATAAGCGTATGTTGGGGCTGGAGCATAGAGGAATGAATGAATGAATTAACAGATACAATCGATATGAGCGACTCCACAAGACGCGCGGGGCGGAGAGGAAAACGATATTCTACCGCTCCAAGTTCCAGTCATTGATGTTCCTTTAAAAATACCGCATTGCACGTACATGAACGAAGAGATGAGGAATTTTCTTGTCGTAGCAATAGCTACCATGGTTCGCGGCTGATACTTTCGGCGATTCGTGTTTCAAAACATAGTATTTTGGTGAAGAAATTTTTCAAATTTGTTTCAGCAGCAACGGATCAATGACTAAGTACCATGTCTGGTAATGAGTTTTCTGTTTGAACCATGAGTGCCTAATACTATAATAAGTAACCTTTTACTGATAGCAAGGAATTGATTTCAGAAAATTCGGTGAATGATCTATTTTTTATTTCCAATTTTTCATCATTTCTCAATTTTCGATGTAGAAATTCCTTTTTCAGACAGGGTTGGGGAACGGAAGATGGAAGAGGTGGTGTTGCTGAAGTCAGCAGGAAGCGGGGACAAGTTCGGTGAGGTGAGTTGGAAGAATGATGTTTTACGGTATGGAAAGCAGAATTTACTAATGTTGTGATCTACCCATGCACGCACATGTGTATGTAACATGCAAAAGAGCGACACAATTGAATGAAAAGCACGAAACTCAGTTTGTAAAAGCTGTGAGACATCTGACATTGAAAATAACACGGAACTCTTAAATGAGTACAGTGAAACCCGAAGGCGGTGTGGTAATATAAGTGAGGCACTTGCAAGATACATGTGGGTGGTCCGGAAGAAAAGTTCCACTATCATGTGTGTCATTTATGTAGTATTCATAGCTAGTTGTTTAAGCCTACTTGTCTACCAAAGTCCCTATATTGTTGAAGAATCTCCGAAATTTCCCGAGATTTCTCTTTGACAATTGTCCTTGAATGCTTGGCGAAAAGAACACTGTCGTCATCGCTGCGGCGTCCATTCCATGAGCATTGTAGTCCGGGAGCTGCTGACACTTTCTTCCTAAATTCGCGCACGAAGGTCTTAATAGCATGGATTTGTAGATCTTGAAACGCTGAATACAAAAATCAAATTCTTGAGTGTCACAGCCAGTCGGTTTCGGTTTGGGAATCCAATGGTAAAATTCAAGAAATATCTAAGGAATGTGAAACACTTGGCAATTTTCGTACATTTTCTTTTGCAGAAAATAAACTATTTATCAGAATGCCATGAAATTTGAAACATGACTGAGTTCAGAATATTAACTTCGATATAAAAGTTGAAGTGAGTCACATGATTCAGCATTTGGTGTCTGAGAGCCTCTACATAATGAGTAAATTTCATGCTTTGACTTAACTTTGGCGATTTTTCTCATTTTGTAGAGGCTCTCAGACATCAAATACTGAATCATGTGACTCACGTCAGCCTTTATATCGAAGTTGTTGTTCTGAACTCAATCATGTTTCAAATTTCATGGCATTCTGATAAATAGTTTATTTTCTGCAAAAGAAAATGTACGAAAATTGTCAAGTGTTTCACAATCCATAGATATTTCTTGAATTTTACCATTGGATTCCAATGGGAATTCTTCAGCCTTACCTATAACCGAAAGCGACTGGCTGTGAGACTTAAGAATTTGATTTTTGTATTCAGCGCTTTAATATTTACAAATCCTTTGTATTAGGCCCCTTTTGCGCGAATTTAGGAAGAAAGTGTGTGCAGCTCCCGTCCTATTGAGCACATGCCTCCTTCTTATCTCTGACGCAAAACTTCGGATTCGAATGACTGAGAGCTCTTGTTGAAAATTCCCCAGCTAAGTCAAAGAGTGGCTTAACATTTTGAATTCATAGAAGTGCTTGACTAATGTCTATTCAAATTATTTATCAAACCTTCATTTCCAGGCCCTCCGAGCGAGTGGGTACCGGTGCCATGAAGCCACAACGTTGAGCTTTGATATATTGTCAGAAGAACTAGCAGACATCCGCCTCGATCGCTACCTCGCAATTATCTTCACAAGTCCTCGTGCAGTTGAAGCATTTAAGGACGTTGATCTCACTGGTAAGTTGGTCCTTTAATGAAGGCATTTGCCTCCTAATTCTAAACGATAGAATCTTTCAAATTTCAACGTTGATGCTTTTATGGGAATCCGGAAAAGTAAAATGGACATACGTGAAGATGTTGTCTCCTTTGATATCCGTTTTTGACACTCGTTTTAGCATTGTACGTTGTACTGCAATTTTCTACCTTTTGCGTCATTCGAGTATTCCACAATGTCTCCGAATTGGTATAAAAATTTAAGGAAAAATGATTAAGATGAGGACTAGAGATGTTGTTCTTTCGGCCAACAGCAACTTTTGGTTTTGGCTTGTTCCACCTGCGTCGCAATCAATGAACGTGTCCATCGTTATTGCGATAGATTAATTCTTCGCACAAATAATACAATGTAAAACGCCTGTGGTTAGGTTTCCTGCGTAATCAGTTCACTTACTGCGATAGCAACAAAATCAGATAGAGTAAATAATGATAAGGCTGAAAATTACTGAGCGAATGCATGCATGATAGTTCATCACATGTCGCGTAGTGACCACACACGTCCACAACTCTCAGAAGATGTCCAAATCACCGTTGCCTTTCAACCTTAACACCGAGATGCGCTGCCAGATGAAGATATCTCAGCAAGTCATTGTTAAACTGTCAATTTGAAGGAATGTAATTTTCACTTTTTTTACTTTATTCGTTTAGCGCTCTGTTCTCCACCTCCGGTTGGAGGATTTCTCCTCATGAAATGCTTCCCGGTGTTTCGTGCGAGAGCGTCGGACGACATGGCAGTCTGCGGGCACGGCTTCTTTCAAGATCTTTGGAATGCCTCCTGTTGTTGGTCCACTCGTGCTCATCTTCCACACTACCCCCTCCCCATTCATTGTAATTCTTCCGCACCATCGCCCTGTCCATCTTCATGGCATCATTGATCGGCTGTCTACCACGAGCTTAGAACACGCACATACTGTCAGTCGCTCAAAAGAGCTATTTTGTCCGCACGGCACATCTATGGAATAAGCTTCCCCACGCCACTTTTCCTGATCAATACAACCTTTATACTTTCAAGAGGCGTGCGAACAAGTTTCTGATGGGGACAGCTCAATCAGATTAGAAGATTTGTAGATGTCAGATAGTAAGATCAGAGAGTAAGATTCCATCTCCTTGCGACTCTCAGACGGGATGCTGCTTCACTTAGTCTCTTCTACAGATACTATAGAGGCAGTTCTGCAGTAAATGAGTGCGTACCCAAACCAAGCATCTACAGAAGCACACGCTCGGTTAATGCACTCACATGCTATGACAAAAGGATGGTCAAACGGATGCAACGCTCGTGGGCGGTATAGCGCGAAGAGCAAGAGAAGAAATCGGAAAACAAGAGCTTTGTCTCAGGTTGAAGAAGAGTACATTCTTGAAAAACGACCGAAAGAAGCCGATGAGATAGGCGATAGATCAATGCAAAATATGTGTAGCTGGTCGGGCTCGAACCTACGACCCATGTTATTATGAAGATCTATCGCTCTGCCAACTGAACTGCGACCGCTTACGTGCCATCACACACCAGTTGTCTTAGCAATTATATTCAGTGAATAATAGTTAGGCTATGTTTCAACAATATTTGACTTATTTTGCAAGTTTACCTGTATTTCTACAATTTCATTTAATTTTCAGGTAAATCTCAGACACGTTGCTTCACTGTAGGACCCTCAACTGGCGATGCTGGTAAGTTCGTTATCTTTTCATTTGGCTTCATCAGTCTTTCTCAGGTGACCAGAGCAATTTGCTTGAATGACGTGGGTGATCGAAGTTTCAAATCCGTGCATTTCTTACATGGCAATTTGATCTAATGTTTCTTTAATTCATCATTCATAGTAAATGGCATGATTTTGTTGATATCTAGGCATCACTGTCTTCAGTGTTTACAGGACCCTGGATTTTTCTTTTTTTTCATCAATTGTGCTGGTTGAATTTATCGATTAATTTTGATTACGTGGACATTGGACATGCTAACTCAACGTAAATAATTTTCATGACTCATTCACCATGTACTGAACTGGCCAATTCCATTAATAATGCACGGACATTCTGACGCAGTTGTTTTATTTCACCATGAAGCAATACGACTATATCCATGAAAATAGAACCATACCAATATGTCAAAACTATACAGACATATTGATCACTTTATAGATGTTTAATAGCAGTCCCACTTTCAACGTTTGAAGTCCTTTCGTCTACGATCTACAACTGGAGAGATCTTTTCGTCCAGTCACTCTCATCTCTTCTCAGAATGTGGCCATACCACCGCAGTTTTCTTTGCAGAACATAGGAAATACATTTTAGGTTCATCTTTCTTAGGTTTTCACTCCTGTGTGCATCGGCCAGACTCATACGACACATTCTTCGCATCACTGCCTTTTCAGTTCTTTCAATCTTCATGATCTGATCACTTTTCATGGCGCACTATGAAATCGTAAAAATTTATCGTCATTTGTTGAATTGCTCAGCTACCCGTACAAAAATTTTTGGAAAACATTAATGTAAAATATAATGAAACATTACATGAAACAGTATAATGAAACCACTAATGAAACATCAATGTTTTGTCTACTGAAATTTAGCTATTTCATTAGTATTTTCATTAATGTTTCATGTAATGTTTCATTAGTATTTCCATTAGTATTTCATGTGATGTTTCATTAGTATTTCATTAGCATTTACATTACATGGAGCATGCGCATGGTTCATTAATGTTCCCAATAATGTTTCCAGTACTGTTTCATTAATGTTCCCAGTACTGTTTCATTAATGTTTCCAGTACTGTTTCATTAATGCTCACAGTACTGTTTCATTAATGCTCACAGTACTGTTTCATTAATGTTCCCAGTACTGTTTCATTAATGTTTCCAGTACTGTTTCATTAATGTTTCCAGTACTGTTTCATTAATGCTCACAGCGCTGTTTCATTAATGTTCCCAGTACTGTTTCATTAATGCTCACAGTACTGCTTCATTAATGCTCACAGTACTGCTTCATTAATGTTCCCAGTAATGTTTCATTAATGTTCCCAGTACTGTTTCAGTAATGCTCACAGTACTGTTTCATTAATGCTCAAAGTACTGTTTTATTAATGTTCCCAGTACTGTTTCATTAATTCTCACAGTACTGTTTCATTAATGTTCCCAGTACTGTTTCATTAATGCTCACAGTACTGCTTCATTAATGCTCACAGTACTGCTTCATTAATGTTCCCAGTACTGTTTCATTAATGTTTCCAGTACTGTTTCATTAATGCTCACAGTACTGTTTCATTAATGCTCAAAGTACTGTTTTATTAATGTTCCCAGTACTGTTTCATTGATGTTCCCAGTACTGTTTCATTACCCGTACGAAAATTTTTTGGAAAACATTAATGAAAAATATAATGAAACATTACATGAAACAGTATAATGAAGCCACTAATGAAACATTAATGTTTTGTCTACGGAAATTTAGCCATTTCATTAGTCTTTTCATTAATGTTTCATGTAATTTTTCATTAGTATTTCCATTAGTATTTCATTAGTATTTACATTACATGGAGCATACGCATGGTTCATTAATGTTCCCAGTACTGTTTCATTAATGTTCCCAGTACTGTTTCATTAATGTCTCCAGTACTGTTTCATTAATGCTCACAGTACTGTTTCATTAATGTTCCCAGTACTGTTTCATTAATGCTCACAGTGCTGTTTCATTAATGTTCCCAGTACTGTTTCAGTAATGTTCACAGTACTGATTCATTAATGTTCCCAGTACTGTTTCATTAATGTTCCCAGTACTGTTTCATTAGTGTTCCCAGTACTGTTTCATTAATTCTCACAGTACTGTTTCATTAGTGTTCCTAGTACTGCTTCAACGTCGTTCCTAATGCTCTTTCATAAATGTTCTTATTAATGTTTCATTAATGCTCCCCGGTACTTTCATTTGTGGTCTACGATAATGCACCATAATTATTTCTAGAATGATCCTACATTATATAATGTGTCATTATTAGCAAAAAGAATACCATCATCAAGTTTGTATGACACCTTTATTCCAAAGTACATGTATCTGCTTATCTAGCTAACACTATCTATCTACTTGTCTCTAAAAAAGTTGCCCACGACAAATACAGACAGCATACGTCCAATGTTCTCACAATTCCTCGGTTGCCGGTTCTTCCAAGTCTCTTAATGTCGACTTTGATGTTGCTGAAAAGAAGACGGAACCCTTTTTAATACACATTTTTGGTAAATCACTAGTATGACGATAATGCGTTTCAATGCTTTGACGAAGTGCTTTTGAATTAAAATTGCAATTTTAATTTTCTCCAAAAATCCATTTGATATTCGATATCAGATAGGATGAAAACCTACAACTGTTACATGTATGTGCATGTTCCTACATTAGAACGCACAATTGTATTCACATACCCGCTTTAAGAATTTATTTCAGTTTATTGTAGAGGTAAAAAAATTGGGCCATTAATTCTCGGTATCCCAATTTGCATATTTTTGTTCAATTACTTTTGATTTTAGGCCGACCGGAAGCTACAATTTTTTTCTAGTGATTATATTAAATGTTAGTATTATTTGCAATAGTGTTTTCTATTTATGATATTTTGTCACATTTCTGTGTGCCAATGACTTCAGCTATAATAGCTAAGTGCACTATGCGGTGTGTAGGTCTGCATGTGAACTGCAGTAGGCCTACATGCATGCATGTTTTCAATGCACGTTGCTATTTGTCAACAGGTTTACAATTTAAAAGTAATTTTCAATTGATGTAAAAGTCTATTCCCATTAAGCCAGATACAGAAAAACAGAAGAAAACACGTTAAACTGCTTTGGTATTGAGCTAGTAGAATCATAATTTGATATCTATAAGCATTACTTGAACATACCATACTGTTACTTACATTTGATACGTTATGAGAATCATCACTAACTGATTACTTAAAGGCTTCTAGAACAATGATATCTGACAGAGAATTCACTATCATCACCTTACCAAAATACAGGCAGCATTCAATGCATGAATTCATGGTATGTTAGTTCATTGTGATTTGACTTTTTTTAAATTTATTTATCTATCCGGACAAATTTATATAGCGCTGTACCCAAAAAGGCTCACAGCATTAAAACGAACAATGAAGTCACAAATTACATAAAGTTATCATAAAATGGAAGAAAAAGTGTTAATAAGCAAACAGCTCTTCAGGCGACGCTTGAAAGTTAACAAACTGCTCGAATTAAACTAGAATCACGGGGATGTAGTACCATACTGAAGGTCCGTAGAAAGAAAAAGCATGACCTCCCCTGGATATTGTTTTGACGAGAGGTACCTTCAGTAAGCAACGGTCTTGAGATGATCGAAGAGAACGGGAAGGATTATTGATTAATGTACACAGGCGAATTCAAGTAATGTCCTTTATAGCACAAGCATCCAATCTTAAGTGTTGAGCCTTCATTTATCGGAAGCCAGTTCATCTGTCCAAGATCAGGAGTAATGTGCTCTCGACCGCGGATTCGAAAATCAGACGAGCGTTTGAATTTTGTAAATCCAATTGTAAATTCAGACAAGTGTTTTTAAGGTACTCAGTGTTCGATTAGATCTAAGGTATGAGTGGCTTCATATGTCATGTTGTAAAGCAAAAAGGACTTCGCATTACGTATTAAGTAAGTATATATATATATATATATATATATATATATATATATATATATATATATATATATATATATATATATATATATATATATATGAAGCATTAAATTGATACAATAATCAAATATTTAATGTATAAATGTGAATTGACGAAGTGCATAATTTCTACATCTACTTGAAAGCTTTTATCAGTTGCTATAGAATTAATTGATTTCTGAAGACGAGTAATCGCTATCAATTAATTGCATGTTGCCATAATTAATATCAATTGATATATGTGCCCAATTTAGATGCAATAAACTTTTGATCACATTTGATATTACTCGGTCACTGCCTAATCCGCAAGTGCCTGCATCAAATTCATTCATCAATTGCAATCTAATTACATATTCGTGATGTTGCTGTGCACTAAATATTCAAGGTCATTCGTGTTCGTGTGAACGATCTGAAATCGCTAATTTGAATTATGTGCGCATAAAATATACTGCTTGTAAATTAATGTTGTTAATTAATCTAATTATGAATACAAAACTGCAGTTACGCTACTGTACTATAATAGCAAAAGCATTATGACTGCTTACCATTTTCCTTTCGTAATTCCTTGATCTTTCGTGTCACTTCGTTTTCTTTTCACTCTGTATGCGGTTTGTCAGATTTCTTGTTACATTTTGGATCTTGGGTCACATTGTTTGAAAAAATTGTAAGAAGTCATTACACTTTTTTGTAGCAACTTCAAAGTTTCTAGACTTTCCTCTGCTGTTTTTCGACAATGACGGGATTAGACGCGACTGTGCATGATATAGCGATGAGACGACAACGACGAGGCGAAAAGGTCACTATGAATTTCTGAATTACGTCCAGCGCATTGATGAAATGGTCCGTGTTTCCGCGTTGCATGTCGATTGCCAAATAGAGACGATAGCATTAAACAACTTCGAGGAAAGTCGATAAATGCGCATAGGAAGAAACTGACGGCTCACACGTTGTCGTGATATGACGTCACTGCGGCAACACACAATAGGGAAGCATGAATAATCCAAGGCAAGGATTCTAAATATAGAATGGTACATTAATGTTTCATTAATGAAACATTACATGAAACCATTGCAGTTTTCATCAATGAACTTTACATTAATGTTTCATTAATGAAACATTACATGAAACCATTGCAGTTTTCATTAGTGAACTTTACATTAATGTTTCATTAATGAAACATTACATGAAACCATTGCAGTTTTCATTAATGAACTTTATATTAATGTTTCATTAATGAAACATTACATGAAACCATTGCAGTTTTCATTAATGAACTTTACATTAATGTTTCATTAATGAAACATTACATGTTCATTAGATGAAACATTAATGAATTGCAAAATTATTTTCGTACGGGTAATGTTCCCAGTACTGTTTCATTAATGCTCACAGTACTGTTTCATTAATTTTCCCAGTACTGTTTCGTTAATGCTCACAGTACTGTTTCATTAATGCTCACAGTACTGTTTCATTAATGTTCCCAGTACTGTTTCATTAATGTTCCCAGTACTGTTTCGTTAATGCTCACAGTACTGTTTCATTAATGTTCCCAGTACTGTTTCATTAATTCTCACAGTACTGTTTCATTAATGTTCCCAGTACTGTTTCATTAATTCTCACAGTACTGTTTCATTAATGTTCCCAGTACTGTTTCATTAATTCCACAGTATGCTGCTTCATTAATTCTCACAGTACTGTTTCATCAGTGTTCCTAGTACTGCTTCAACGTTGTTCCTAATGCTCTTTCATAAATGTTCTTACTTATATTTCATTAATGCTCCCCGGTACTTTCATTTGTGGTCTGCGATAATGCACCATAATTATTTCTAGAATGATCCTACATTATATAATGTGTCATTATTAACTAAAAGAATACCATCATCAAGTTTGTATGACACTTTTATTCCAAAGTACATGTATCTGCTTATCTAGCTAACACTATCTATCTACTTGTCTCTAAAAGAGTTACCCATTACAAATACAGACAGCATGCGTCCAATGTTCTCACAATTCCTCGGTTGCCGGTTCTTCCAAGTCTCTTAATGTCGACTTTGATGTTGCTGAAAAGAAGACGGAACCCTTTTTAATACACATTTTTGGTAAATCACTGGTATGACGATCATGCGTATAAATGCTGTGACGAAGTGCTTTTGAACTAAAATTGAAATTTGAATTTCTTACAAAAAATCCATTTGATATTCGATATCAGATAGGATGAAAACCTACAACTGTTACATGTATGTGCATGTTCCTACATTAGCACGCACAAATGTAATCACATACACATACATCACAATCACATACATTTAAGAATTTATTTCAGTTTATTGTAGAGGTAAAAAAATTGGGTCATTAATTCTCGGTAACCCAATTTGCATATTTTTGTTCAATTAGTTTTGATTTTAGGCCGACCGGAAACTACAATTTTTTTCTAGTGATCATATTAAATGTTGGTATTATTTGCAATAGTGTTTTCTATTTATGATATTTTGTCACAATACTGTGTGCCAATGACACATTACTTCAGCTATAACTAAGTGCACTATACGGTGTGTAGGTCTGCATGTGAACTGCAGTAGGTCTACATGCATGCATGTTTTCAATGCACGTTGTTATTTGTCAGTAGGTTTACAATTTAAAAGTTGTTTTCAATTGATGTAAAAGTCTATTCCCATTAAGCCAGCTACAGAAAAACAGAAGAAAACACGTTTAACTGCTTTGGTATTGAGCTAGTAGAATCATAATTTGATATCTATAAGCATTACTTGAACATACCATACTGTTACTTACATTTGATACGCTGTGAGAATCATCACTAACTGATTGCTTAAAGACTTCTAGAGCAATGGTATCTGACAGAGAATTCACTATCATCACCTTACCAAAATACAGGCAGCATTCAATGCATAAATTCATGGTATGTTAGTAATTGTGATTTGACTTTTTAAAGTTATTTATTTTATCCAGACAAATTCATGCAGCGCTGTACCCAAAAAGGTTCACAGCATTAAAACGAACAGTGAAGTCACAAATTATATAAAGTTATCATAAAATAGAAGAAAAAGTGTTAATGAGCAAACAGTTCTTCAGGCGATGCTGCGCGCTAAATATTCAAGGTCATTCGTGTTCGTGTGAACGATCTGAAATCGCTAATTTGAATTATGTGCGCATAAAATATACTGCTTGTAAATTAATGTTGTTAATTAATCTAATTATGAATACAAAACTGCAGTTACGCTACTGTACTATAATAGCAAAAGCATTATGACTGCTTACCATTTTCCTTTCATAATTCCTTGATCTTTCGTGTCACTTCGTTTTCTTTTCACTCTGTATGCGGTTTGTCAGATTTCTTGTTACATTTTGGATCTTGGGTCACATTGTTTGAAAAAATTGTAAGAAGTCATTACACTTTTTTGTAGCAACTTCAAAGTTTCTAGACTTTCCTCTGCTGTTTTTCGACAATGACGGGATTAGACGCGACTGTGTATGATATATCGATGAGACGACAACGACGTGGCGAAAAGGTCACTATGAAATTCTAAATTACGTCCAGCGCATTGATGAAATGGTCCGTGTTTCCGCGTTGCATGTCGATCACCCAATAGAGACGATAGCATTAAACTTCGGTGACACACAATAGGGAAGCATGAATAATCCAAGGCAAGAATTCTAAATATAGAATGGTACATTAATGTTTCATTAATGAAACATTACATGAAATCATGGCAGTTTTCATTAATGAACTTAACATTAATGTTTCATTAATGAAACATTACATGAAACCATTGCAGTTTTCATTAATGAACTTTACATTAATGTTTCATTAATGAAACATTACATGAAACCATTGCAGTTTTCATTAATGAACTTTACATTAATGTTTCATTAATGAAACATTACATGAAACCATTGCAGTTTTCATTAATGAACCTTACATTAATGAAACATTACATGAAACCATTGCAGTTTTCATTAATGAACCTTACATTAATGTTTCATTAGATGAACCATTAGTATTTTCATTAATGCTTTATCATGAAATGGTGAAATTTCATTAGTCATTAATGAAACATCACATGTTCATTACATGAAACATTAATGAATTGCAAAATTATTTTCGTACGGGTATGATCAAAGTCACATTCGGTGGTTCTAAATAATTTCGCAAATGAGCAGCACATCGTCTTCGTCCATGTATGCATTGAAGTACTATATAACTTAAATTCATGTTATGCTGATTTGGTTCTTGATGAATAAGTGGTTCTACTTTTCTCAGATGTTCTAAGAATAGAAATTACTCGCCATCGTCGATCAGACGGAATCTCAATGCACGATCTTTGACGAAAATGACAATTAACCAGAATACCTGATACCCTCCTTAAAAAACGACTATCATGGTTCGTTCATGCGGCTAGAAGACCAGAGGGAGTATTGATTCACGACCTCATAAATCCGACAACGCCCACGAACTAGAAGAAACGCAGAGGACGGCAAATAGAAACATTGGGCATGTAATAAAAGAAACCTCTATGGCTTGTGCAGGTGGAGTAGAGACAGGGGCCCCTATCCATGGACAAGCAATAGACCGCTGCTCTTGAACAGCTGCCGTTAGGGATGTTAGAGAAGTGCATACTCGATCATGCCGGCTCAACCCGACTAGGGTGAATGCTGCTGGAAGTACAAGTACAAGTAACGAGTATTTTGCTATAACTTTAGAACGAATGATGCAAATGAATTGAAATTTATACAAGATAGTCTTGACAATCAAACTGACATGTGGGAACATTTTCACCGCAATCGATGCATATGCGCGTAAGTTATGGTCTTTTAAAAATGCTTGAATCCAATTTTAAAATACGATTTCAATGATACAGGATGTTTTGTGAATCATTTAATTATATGACTGGTTCGACTAACTGTCGACCTCCTTTTTTGACGCTCTCCACGCATTCGCCTTTCAGCTCGATGTAGTTGTCGTAGCGCTGCAGCATTTTGTCCACTCCTTCCTCGTTTGACACTTTTTTCACGGTGGTAACCTGGGACCGTCAGTTGACTGCGGAAAGAGGCAGCGTGCTCAATGTGCCACGGAGAACTTGGCGGAATGGCAGTAAATTGATGACGCGGAGATTAATCGCCTTTTCATGACGATGGACGAGACTTCATTGCCGATGTTGGACCCTCCACAACCAACAGTCTCTGTACTTGGGTCCGAGGGGCTGCCATCGTGGGGTCCCAGAATGTCACCGTGAAAAAAGTACATGAGCTTGGGTTTCGCCTGTTCAACCATTCTCCGGACCTCGCCGCATTGCCGACTTCCATCTGTTCGGGCCAATGAAAAAGTCATTGCGAGGTCGTGTATTCATCAGTTGTGATGAGGTCACTGCTGTCGCCAACGATTCGCTCCGCAATTTTCCGGCAAAGTTTTGGGAGGAAGGGTGGACAAGATGCCGCAGCGCTACGAGAACTGCATCGAGCTGAAAGGCGAATGCGTGGAGAGTGCCAAAAAGGAGGTTGACAGTTCTCCAAACGAGTCATATGATTGAATGATTCACAAAACATCTTGTGTCATTGAAAATCGTATTTTAAAATTGGACTTAAGCTTTTTTTAAAAGGCCATAAGTTGCGCGCATATGCATCGATTGCGGTGAAATTTTTCCCACATGTCAGCTTGATTATCAAGATTAATTTGTAAAATAATCAATTCATTTGCATCATTCGTTCAAAAGTTATAGCAAATTCTCGTTGCTTTTGAGACAGTATACTTCACGATCGGCTTCAGCTGAAGCTGGTCTCTAAACGTCGATGTAATAAAATGATTTACTCAGTCGAAGACTTAATCCTCCGATTAAAATTAATTAAGGGCTTTCACTAAACAAGTAATTGCAATTCATTTTTGATAACAATGATTTCGGTACTTTTTATTTGCGTGGAAATTGTAGGTTGTAATCACGGCACTTATGGGTTATCTCCTCCCCCCCCCACGTTTTCAAATTTGTCTAAAATTCGTAGAAATGAATCAACCGTCGCAAAACTTTAGATGCACGCATTTGAGTATATTTTCTACCCTTCTACAAAAATTTGTACAGATCGGACGACATTTTTTTGCATTAGAGCTGATAATGTGAGGTGTAGCGATGTCAGCAGCTTGATCTTTCGTTATCTGTTCGACGCATTATTGTTACTCGTGTGTGCATTGTCCGCTTTCCATCTTCGTCTCATATACTGCTATTTGAAATTTTCCCACGACCACTACCCTACCACACCTTTCTTAAGTTAAGCATATTAATGTAAAGAATGTGGTCTGGGTCATCATCACTTCAAGAATTGTCGCGACATGACTTTGTTGACACCTTGTGGTATCTTATCAGACAAAGAAATCAGGCGAAGTCAGATAAACTTCTGACTGTTGACACGTTATCGTCTCTAATTCAAAAAGTACTAGTCGGATTTGCACAATTTTTTGCATGTTGGTAGAAAATATACTCTAATACGTGTCTCCTAAGTTTTGTGACGGCTGATTCATTTCTACGGTTTTTAGACAAATTTGAAAACGTGGAGAGGAGATAACCCATAAGTATCGTAATCATTCGTGATTTTCGTCTGGATGTAGAAATTGCCACTTATAATTTGTCTTGTCTTTTTAATGGTGACCTCTTTTCTTCATTTGTTTTATTCAGCTCGCCTCTTGGGATTCTCTCCTGAAGGAATGGAATGTGGCAATGCCGAAAAACTCTCAGACTATATCATCTCATGTAAGTCGTAGTGAGGTTTGAATGTAGTAAATTTTCGGTGTTATCAAAATATGATACTTCCAGGCCTTCCTGTGTCAGATGAACAACCCATTCTGTTTCCTTGTGGTGAAGAACGATTAGACATCATAGAAAAGCGTCTTCAAGAGGCTGGTAAGAATCTTTTATCCGTGACATTATTCCTGTTTAATGCACCTTCTGATTTTCAGGTTTCCAGATCGATACTCGGATAGTTTACAGATCTATGAAATCGCCTGCACTTGAAAAGGACCTCAGCTTTCTTTTGATGGTAAATCCACGAGTAATTTTGTAAACCACATTTGTCATTCAAAGCTCCTAAATGAATATTGTGTGACTGTAAGTAATAGTAGGCTCCTTAGGAAGCATGCGCTGAGCTGCGATGCCTAGGAGAAATCATCAAATAGTCTGCGTTTTGGCTTCGGCTCCAGAACTCGTTTATCAATGCTCTAAGTTTCGTGTTTTCATCAACTTATGTGTATAATGTCATGTTATACATACTACTGACATTTTATTAAGTATTCACATGAAACAACTCAGAATCAGACGGCTCATAATTGATACTGCTGATAAGTATGACAGCTAATGACAATTATTGGAAAAATATGGTGTTGTAGGAACATGATTGACAAGCGATTAGCCACGCAAATTCGGAGCAAAAATTGTTCACTATCAATGAATCATAAAAGCAAACTGAACGCTCATTAATAACAAAAAAAGCATTCTTATTAGAAATCTTAGTATCAATAATTATCATTCTTGTCGTATTGAAGTAGTCTTCTCTTAGTTATCAGTTAGTCCAATTTCATTTAGTCTGCTGATATTGTGATGCAGTCATCGGACCCATAAATGGAATCCGGCCGCCTGTCGTTACCAGTCTTTATTTCAGGCCTGCTCAGACCGGATTCCTGTGTATGTTCCTCTGTGTCCTGTGTGTGAATGTGATGGTTTAGCGTCACTACGCCCCTTATTGGAGGCTTGGACGGTGCTGACACAGTCAGACTTTAATCTGGAGCGTTGTGATCTTTTAGTCAGAATGCCCTTCCTGACGAATTCCGATGACACTTTGGGTGTTCGACTTTTGAATCGAAAGATCGCTAGGCCAAGCACTTAACCACTGTGCCACGGAGACCAAATTGGGTGTGTATCTCTGTATATGAATGGACACAACATACGCTGATCTTTGTTAATTATTTAGCAAAGTATATGTAGAGACTCTCATTTTCCGAGTGTCATGCCAGCTGTACGTCTATATCCATTGATGACTCCGAAATGCGTAGGTATTGGTGGTAAATTCAATGCGAACATACTGCTAGTCAATTATTCATAATTAGTATAATTGCCCATCACAACAACAATCTCGCAAAGACAGCCGCCTATTGAACGCAGCAACCGAGAAAGGCCGATAAGCGTGAGTTATGTCCGTAGTCCACATTACTGTTGATATACATGCAGCTTTTAATGTTTGAACTCTCAAGCTGAATTTGGTTTATGAGATAGCATATTGCTGACAATTTCATAAGGAATGCTATCTATCATTTTGCGGAGTGATATCTATTTTTGTGGGGTAGAAATACTATCATTGATATTTCGAGAAAAATTGTAATTGATGCACTGTGTGACCTTTATCAACTTTGCAATGAAGTTTAGACAAATGAGCTGTGTATTTATAATTAGAATTTAAACAGCACGAGGTCTTTCGCCCGACTCTTATCAAGCTACACTTCGAGGAGAAATGCACAATTTTCTTATATGCGATAAGAAAAAGTGAGATGAAGTCCATAGCATAACTTGAAGGTCAATGCGTGCTGCTTTTGATGGACGGAGATCGTGGATGAACATAGCTTCCAGTTGGGATAGAAGCACTGGATGGCGTGGTGTCTCAATGCAGTTGAAGACTGACAGCTTCAGTCTATCAGTTGCGAAGTTGTGAATGAAGAGCCGGTGATCTAGTGCCGTGTTACTGCACTGTTCGGTTCCTCTGAAGATCTCGGTCTCATGTGTCCTTACATAACCCATGTCGGCAGGTGATCGTCCCCACGGCGCTGAAACCATCTCTCTTCATGCCCATTACAACTGTCGCCACGGCTAATTTCAAATTTATAGACTACGCTGAGCACAGCGGAGGTAGGTTGTGTATCATGAAAGATCTGACCGGATTGCGCTTTACTTCAACAGCAGGGAATGCCTTAGCGGTTGTCATGCGGACTCGAACCTTAATTTGGGTGACCGCTTACCTCTACTTTCTCCTGTAGGCTGGAAGTATTGGACCGATTGATAAAGGAAGAAGGATAGCCTCTCGATCCCAATGTTTGGTGGAGAAATTGAAACTCGGGAGTGCAAAGACGGTCACGATTGATCAGATTGCATGCCAAATTTCTCTTATAAGCCGCAAATGCAGGCCAGACCAAGTGGGCTTTCTTATTTTAGATGTTGAAATGTTAGAGTCTTCCAGTTTTATAGCAAGAATGTCAGGGAAGGGACCTTCTTTTTGCTTCGAATTTGAATTTTTACTCGTAAATCGGAGTTCATGAGTGATGACTGATATTAATCATGACTAATTACTAGGGCTGGGTTCGAATATTCGATTATTCGTTCGAACATCTTGAAATTCGAACAATTCGAATTCTAAAATCACTATTCGAATATTTCGAATACCTATCAATATCATAAATATTCCCGAGTACATATTTATGCAAAGCCTAGAATGACACAAGAACAACATTCTCTACCATTACTCCATAGAAGCAAACTCCATCAGTTTTCCTAGTGCATGGTCTCACATATTCGCTTCAATTAACATGTGAGTGTCGATAGAAATGTTGTGATTGCTCTATTCAATGTAGACTAATTCTGATTCACTAACGAAGAAGAGGACAAAATACATAGCGCCCAGAATGTTTGATGAAATGGTTTATCAGAACGTGAGCAAGATGAATAAGTTCGACACACTTATTGTTTTCACCTCGCAGAGCAGCCTATCCACCAATATCTATGGCGATTAGGTGTGCCTGCGACTAGTGTGGCTTGTTAAAGAGCGTTTTCGACAGCAGGGCTAATCGTGGAGCAGAAGCGGGCGTGTCTATCTCCAGAAATGGTTCGCAAGTTGCATTTTCTTAATAAAAACTTGTAGAATCTTGTTTTGAATCATGAACATTTGTTATATTCTTGTTGAACATTTTATATCATTTTGAAAATACATTAAGTTATAGTTTTAGTTTTTAGTTATGATGATTTAACATATTTATTTAATAAACAAATTTTTCTTTGAAATTTTAAAAAATCAATAAGTTTGCTTCTGTCAGATTAAATTTAGCGGATAAAACAATATGGTCCATCAAATGTGTTATGTATAGACCATGAATAAAATTTCGAATGATATTCGAATACTATTTGAATAAAAGATTTTTTTCGAATCGAATATTCGAATATTAAATTCCTTCGAATACCCAACTCTACTAATTACATAGGGATATCAGATTCGTGACTGAATATGGCAAAAGTGCCATCAACGAAGCGATGATAGTGCAAGGGTTTACTTACACAATTGCGAAGTAAAAAGTCTCAACATGTCTCAGCCTATGTATCTGTCTGCCAAAATTAAGCCATGACGATTCTTCTAAGATTAAAAAGGTCTTTGGTTACTGATTTATTTCTGATATCACAAGATTGGTTTGATTCATGCTGTACGTATTGTCAACGGGCTAAAGCCACTGGCTATGTAAACGACTTCTTCAACTGCGGACTTGACTATCACGCATCGATAGCTCAGTTGGTGGGGCGATCGCTTAGGTTGCCGGAGATCGGTGGTTCAAACCTACCGAGACGTCAAGGGCAGTTATTTTCCATGCATAAAATTGTGATAAGCATTTAATTTTGACTGATTGGCTATTATAACATTCGGTTATACTTACTAGATTAAGTTGATGCTCCCATTATTCACGTGGTCTCGGAGCTGTAGATTCACTAAGATTCATGCAGGAACTGCACAGACAGCTGATAGTATACACTAAAATGCTTTTAATCAATAATAGCAATCAGATAAAGAGTGAAAGTCAATCGTATTATAAACATACTTGTGTTATAATTGAAATTGCAAGTACTTTGTAATTGTAATTAATTACGTTTTTAGCCATGTACCTGAGAAGTAATTGCAATGACTTTGCAGTTATCACTGCTAGATATTCATTCAACATGCAGTATGAATTACTTTATTATCCTCGTCCATCATGCGTTGCAATAACTAATAATACGACATTGTGATGTTATACTTACATGTGTAACAAAGGTAGAAGTATAATTAACGGTAACTTTTTAAAAGAAATTTGTGACGAATCTTATTGTCAAAATCTAAATTAAGAACATGGAGTTATCTAAAGTAATAGAAATGTAATTGAAGAAAAACGGAGTAATTTGTGATTGTAATCGATTGCATTGATAGAGATGTAATTAGTAATTGTAACCTTTTACATTTTTAAGCAAACGATTTGAAATCAATTGTATTTCATGAGTAATTGACACAAGTCTGCTTGTAAAATATGTAATAAATATAGCACTTAGGCTACATGTTGTGCATGCTTGCATGATGATAACAATTTATCAACCAATGAAATGCCATGCTAGATTAAAGTGAAAATCGAAAGCGCCGGCTCAATCCATGCCTGTCTATCCCCGCTTATATGTCTGGTTTTTGAGTCACTATATTTTTGATTATCGAAATTTTTCTTAGAAAAAGAGTATTTGTATTTTGTTTTCCTTCTGTGTATTTGGTCCAGTAAAAAAATTATCTATAGATCACAGAGAGGATAAACGCTCTTGAAATGATTTCCTTCCATCTCTCGTTATCACCAATGCCGATAGAAAGTTGTAGAGCTACAGGGAACGTCAGACTGTCACTTTCATCTCCAAATAGATCATTCAGTTGATTGTCTGTCCTTTAAAGTTGATCATATCTTCATTGTTTGACTTGCGGAAAGCCGCTGATGGGCGTATTGTCTTGCTAGTGATACGCAATGACACCCGCTGTTAAATCCGAACTTAAGATGTATTCGTCATTATCTTTGGCCCACAACCGTGGGAATACCAGATTTCCTTGCGTGGGAATATTTACGAAATATTTCATTTTCTTGCAGACTGCCAATATTGGAGCGCTGGTCTTCTTCAGTCCGTCCGGTGTGCGCCATTCGGCTTCTGTGTTACGTGAACAGTCAGTGACTCTGCCAAATGTAAGTCATTCAGATATTTCAGGCTTCAGTAGTCATTTGTAGCAAATTTAGTTTTGATGAACTGCATCCAGACCGCTTGCCGGTTTCCGTCCCGTTGTGATTGTGCTTTATGTCATTATCTGAACGAAGCGGTTTTTTGAGAGATTGTAATTCTTTAGTCTTTAATATTTTGCATTTTTTGTAATTAACATATTTTATGTTGTTCTTCAAGATTTTTGTGCAGTACTTCTTCATTCTACACCGGTTACATTAGATTCTAGAACATGTGTTTTCTGGTTTATATCTCTCAGTTATTCTTACATATGTTATGGCGCCGGATTCCTCTCTGATTATATTCAAGGTGTCTCAAAGAATGAACTGCGTACTCGTCTTCCTTCGCTGTCATCTCAAGAAGTACTGCGAAGACTGTGCTGTGCGATCCTCCAGCACTCCCAATGTGCAGCACTCTGCAATGCCATGTTCTTATTCCTTAAGGACAGCATCTATCCATCTTTTCTGGCCTTCCAGACGATTTTCATTCATTTATCTTCATTTCAAACACCTCTAATTTCATCCTCTTTGTGAAGGCTTAATCCTGCCAATTCACACGGTCGAATGTTGACGACTCATAGCACAGGTGTTAGAGCGACAAATCTAGATAGCCTGAGGTCGTATGTTCGAGTCCTGCCAGCCGCAAATCTTTTCCGTGGAAATTGGATCCATCGTTCATCTCATTTCATTCTTATTCTTAATTGTTTCTTACAACTTACCCGTGCCACCTAAGTATCAGCGATGGAACCGGGTCAGGGTCAATTGACCCGGTGACCCTGAAGGATGCTGACCCGGTGACCCGGTGATCCATTTTTTGTTGAAAGCTGTAAATGTTTAGCCTGGACCTGGACAATTATGGGTAGGCTATATCTCATAAGCTATTAAACTATTCACCTCCATCCCAATTGTCTAACTACATGTATATTATATGAAAATCATATACATTTCACTTTCCTTGCGAGTATTTTAAACTGGACTCCTGATTATAACTTGTATATGTATAGGCCCTATGCCATTCACGTACTGAATAATACGTAGGCTACATGTACGTTATACCATATCTACAGATTTAGACAAGGTGAAGAGGTTAATTAATAATTATGCTACCTTATCACTTTGCCTACTGTGTACGCTGCCTTAGATGCTTTAGTAACAAATTAATCCCAATAATTCCAGTAAAACTAAAACTTTGCAATTAATATAAACGATCTTTATTTCTCTGAATTGTAACAAAATCGAACAAACTAAAATAGGAATCATCGTCAAATCAAAATGAAGTACTCGATGTATCAATGTATCCAGGCAAAGGATATATACACGATCTATAAGTCACTGCTACAAATAAAATGATAAAACTATATACAGTGTTTAATCTATATAAAAACATGCAAATTACCTTCAAACAGCACGAACTCAAAGTTTATAGCAGTTTTACATATTTGACTAAAAATAACAAATAAACTGCACGTATGTTTGTAAGTTCTCTAAACAACTTTCAATCTATATTTTCTGAAGCAACGAAATATTCTTCAGGTACATCATTTGAGCCTCAAGTGTCTTGGGTAAGAGACGAGCTCTGTCTTTTCGAGTGAACTTGCCACTTTTCGAGAAAGATCTCTCTGATTCCGAGCTCGTAGCCTGTATGACAAGAATTTGTCTGGATGCCTTTGCCATCAGAGGGAATTGTGTTCTCTTCTCGCACCACCAATTAATTATATCGAATTGTCTAATAGGGGATTCTGTGCGTCGGTATCTTTCCACTTCTTCCATTCTTGCTCTCTTTGTGTCAGCAACTTTGATGCCGTGATCCTGTTTTGTTGTAACCCGAAAAGCCGCAAACAAATCTGTTTTTGCTATTTTTGCTGGCGGTGGTAGGGAACTGGCTGCGGAAGTGGATGGTTCGGTAGAGATTTCTACAACATCATCGTCGTCGGCGTTTTTAAGATACGAAACAGACTTGCAGAACTCCAGCAAGCAATTAATAGCTTGCTTGTGGAAGTTGGCGCGTTCGCTCTCGTTGTCACAGAAAAGAAAATCTTTCAGTGACGGATCTAAAAACGTCGCGGCGAAGTGAATTTGCTTGATGCTTGTCCATACTTTTAGATCAATAGCTTGGACCAGTTGAATCTTGAATAATCGAGATTGTGCTGTTTCAGTTGGCGAAGTTGTCGACCACATCTGCCGGAGAAGATAATAAGCCGGCAAAACGTTTGAGATTGTGGGCACAGACGCAGACTCCAGCATGTCGAAGATTGATTCAGCAATTTGAATGGCATCATAAACAGATCTCAAAACTTCGAAATCGATGTCGCTGAGAAACCCTTCTTTTTTTCGTTCGCGCAGTGCATTCGCTAGTTTTTCGGCAGGATCTCCGAAATTGCTTAGAATTGAGCCAAACATCTTCATGAGAGCTCTCCATGGTCTTGTTGAGCCGCCTTGTTTCAAAGTTATGTCCAATTTCGATTGAATATAGGAACCGATCTTTACATAATGTACCAATTTATGGCATTGTTTATCCAAAGATTCCAAGGTGTCATCTGCAGCTTTTGCCTCTTCCCAAGCTAAGTTGATGGCAGTATGAAGTCGATGACATACACAATCAATTCTCAGCTTTTCTCGAGTGGCAGCGACTACATTGGCTCCACAGTCAGTGGTGACAGGTACGAGTTCAGGAGATAGTCCGATGTCCTGCATACCTGAACATAATGCCTCACGCATGTTATCCGCTGTTTTGGTTTTATCGAAGCTTTTGAAATATACAAGAGCACGACAAAGTTTCCATTCCATTGCAGGTTTATTGCAATCTTCTTCTATCCAAAATAATGATGCTTCCATGTACGTGTTTTGCATCACGTTGTCAGTCCACAGATCAGTGACTGAGGAAATTGCACCGACCGACGCAGGTTTTATGATGTTCGATTTGATAGTCGAAATAATGTCTGAAACACTGTTCATGGTTGTACGTTGAATCGTTTTGCGACCGTGTAGAACTTGATCTGCTGATAATCTACCTTTGCGTGCTCCAACCTCGATCATAACTTCGGCGAAATGTCGGAAATGTTCGTTGTCCACGATCAAAAATGGAGGGAAAGTTCCATTTACAAATCGAACTTCAGCATCCTTTATTTTCTGTGCTAAGTCACTTTCGATAATGGGTTTCTTCTGAATAAAGAAAGATGACAGTGATCGAGACGAGTATTCACCAATCTTTCGGCGACTGCAACGGGCTTTGTGTCCAATTAAATTTTTGGTGCCATAGTCAATTATCTTTCCTTGATCGTCTTTCTTTTTGTAGATCAAGCATGTATAGCAGGATGTACACGAAGCGACGCCAAAGAGCTCTGTATCATTTTCGTCGTAGACAAGACCGAAGAGTTTCCACACTTCACTTGATCTATTCTGCTGCTGTTTGATCTTGTAATATCCATCAATGACCTTCTTTGCTATATCTTCCATTTGCGTATTTACAACTACTAATTAGAGTTCGTACGAGGCCCACTACTGTGTTATGAAAAGTTATTTTCGTTGTTTAAAATGCTTGTCAAACTATGCTATCATTTGCTTATCCCAATAGTCACTGAATTCTCTGGTAGTCAGCCAATTTTTCGTAAGTGAGAAATTATCTTTATGTCCTGGTTTGTTAGCCTCGTATTGTGTAATGAAGCTGAATGTGTAGCACCTGCGTGCGGGGCGATGCAGGACAGTGAAGACAGTCTCCATTCTCCCACCATTGAAAATAAAAGTTTCGAGCAATGTGAACAATTCACGAGGTAACTGATACACTGCGTCTGCCCCTCCCCATTTCACATTCGGACCAAACTGACAACTGGGAATGTGTGAGTCACTTTAAAAGTCACTGAGATTTCTTTTAGATTAGCAACTAACTAATCAAACAGTATCAATGTAGAGCAGATGATATGGCAGAGGGCGGGAGGACCATAATTCAATGCGAATGTAAAACCAATTTCAATACTCTTCCGATATGTTTAATGCCGAGTAAAATGAATAAAGAATAAAAATCGCCAGACGTTTCGGGTCCAGACCCTTTGTCAATGGCAGAACACTTAATAATGAATGACTTCTGCACTTTTACACTTGTAGCAGAACAGCAGAACAGCTTGTTTCAACCGAATCATTCAGACATCTCAAATATTCAACGCTAAAATCTTCTATGCTACTGACGTCACAAATTTTGGTGTGATCTGACAAAGCACTTGCCCTATTTTTGTTTTTAATACTATTGTAGTGTTCATTATACCTTACATAAAAAGGACGAGAAGTTTTTCCTATGTGCTTAGCATTACATTTATTACACGTGAATTGATAAACCACGCAGGTCTTTTCACAGTAAAATTTCTCTGGTAGCTGGTTACATACTTTACAATTATCATGTTTTTTTATTGTTGATTTGGTTTTCAAGACATTGAACAACTTTTTGTTACCACAACTTACAAACCGCACATTCAATTTATGTTTACGAATTAAGTAATTGATTTTTCTTACTAAACTATCACTTATGTAGGGTAACTTTAAAACGCACTTGTCGGTATTGTTTTTGTTATTTTTCCTAGTTGGTCTCTTTGCCATGACAAAATCCTTTTCACTATATCCGTTAGCCTTAAGTGTATTTAGGCATTGCTTTTCCGACTGAGTCACCTTATCTTTACTGAGTGTTTCACTACATCTCTCATGGACGCTCAAAATACTTTGGTTTACGAAATTTGATTTTACACTACTAGGTAGACAACTGTCCTTCTTTAATGTATTTCCTGAGGCTAGCTCTTTAGTGTACTTTTGATACATAATCTTTTTATTCTCTATCCAAATTGTTAGATCTAAAAGATGTGTAAAAGTGCATAAGTCATTCATTATTAAGTGTTCTGCCATTGACAAAGGGTCTGGACCCGAAACGTCTGGCGATTTTTATTTTCTATTCATTCATTTTACTCGGCATTAAACATATCGGGAGAGTATTGAAATTGGTTTTACATTCGCATTGAATGTAGAGCAGGCAAGGCGCGTGGACTGTGTAGTATGACGCAACAAATTCCGTAATCATTGAATTTGGAATGAAAGCGATCCGAAATTTAGAGACTTCTTATTGTATGAAGTAATAAACTTTGTTAAATCTAATTAAGTACCGGTAAGTCATGCATTCATCGTATTTTATTCAGATTCTTCAGCAAAGCGTATTATTAAAACCATATTAATGAAAATTATACTGGGTCACTTTTTTGAGTACTGACCCGGTGACCCGGTGGTTCGGCTCAAAACAGTGACCCGGTTCCATCGCTGCTAAGTATATTCTTCTGTCTTCAATTGGTTTTTTCACTCTAGCCGACTTCCTGATTTCTCAGCGCGTTTCCGGCTCCCAATTTCCATCTCAACATACGCCTGTGTTACTGCACAGATGAATTCCCATCACTATGAAGACACCTGTAGCCTATTTCAATTCCAGCGCAAGACGAATCTCCTCGATCATTTAATAGATTGTTTTTATCATACTCGCTCAAATAAATGAGTTGTCTGTGTATCGCTCCATTCTGTTTTTTCGTACCTACAGGGCAGAAAGAAATGCATACGGGAGTTATTTCGAATCTATGACTCGCCTCTCTGGTATGAGTAGGCTGCATATGAAGTAGGAAAATCGTGAGGTTTGAAACTACATTATCTATGGTCAGGAGTGGAATTTCTCGTATTCGTGCAAGACGCTCATCAGTATTCTCGAGATAATGTGATAGTAAGATGTCTATATTGTGTAGGCAAAACAGCATGAGACATCTAGTCATCGCTGTCGCAATTGTCACAATAGAAGGACATTGTGATATTAGATAAGATAATGTTCAATGACTTGTTGATAACTCATTCTTGATTCTGAAGTGATCTCTCTAAATGATGAGCTATTGCTTTATTCAAGAAGATAGCAATAAATAAATAAAATAAGTTGATATATCTGGTTGCAAATATCAATTTCCAACAGATTTAGCTGCGAGATTGGATGCACCTGTCATTTCTTGGGTGGACAATAAAGTTCATGCAGTCAAAACACGATCAAAATTGACGCTTAAGTTAAAAAAGTCAGTAAAGTTAATAATAAAGTCAAAATCGGTGGAAAAAGTTGATAAATCTTATGAAGTCCACCAAAGTCCGTCGTTGCCAGATGGGGAGTCTGGCTGCACGCTGCTCTTTGGTATGCAAAACTCCGACGTTAAATTAATCATGTTAGATTTTTAGGAAGAAAGCTTCCTTGCCAGTCGTTTCTCTCAACTGAAGAATCTCTTGTGTGCCAACACAAACTTCTCATCCCAGAACATCAAATGCTGTGCTATCATGGATTACAACGCAAGCAATAATCAGACTGGAATAATGTCGTTGTGTAACTTGTTCTCCTATCACAAAGTATTTCAAGTATTGACACACATACTGTTTGTCCAATATATGTTGCTTCATGTATTTTATGGTGAAGATTTTTATTTTCTAGTCAAAATATGCGGTAAAAAATATCTGAAATATAGTCAAAATTCTGACCAGTCGGCTTCTATTCAGATCGATTCCTCCAACTGCGAATAATATTCGTGTTGTGATCTGTTAACTAACTGATTTCAGCACTATCACAAAGAAATTTAGTGCAGTCACAAATGCTGTGTTTTAATTATTTTTCAGATGGTTGCTCTCGGACCTAGCACAGCGAAGGCATTGCGCCAACTCGAATTAGGAAATGTGATGGAATGTGAACAACCTACTCCTGAAGCTCTTGTCAAAGTGATCCGTCGACTCATCCCACTTACTCAGAACTCATGAATCGTCTCGATTTTGATTACTGTTCCAGTATTAATTAAAAAGTCATGCCTTTACTTATAATAAATGCTGGTTTTCACTTTGTTACGTTTAAACATGAGTTGTAAATTTTCGGTTAAAACCACAAGTTAAACTGTTATTATTGGCATGTACGAAGTCTTTTCAGTGTTTTGTATGAAAAAGGAATCTTGGAGTCATTGTATCCCTACAAGGAAGTACAGCTCTTGAAATCTACTTACTCTTTGACGAAAATCTCTTACAGAGCGTGTACAGCGTTTAACAAAATGACCGTCTATTTCTATTTAAAATCCATTTTTAGCTATGTATCGATATATTGACATAATAAGGATTCGAATTAACACACATGTAAATCTACTTGATGCACCACAGAATCCAGACGAAGAATGTGTACAAGTATACTGAGTGCTCTATGGCACTAAAATACATTACTTAATTTCTGAGAGCGATGGTTTCCATCAATCGTTCATGGTTTCTACTACGCTTGCCCTCACTGATATCTACACTGCGCTTCCTAAATCGTTGCACACCACGAAAAGTTATTTTATCTTTTGCTTATTCTCATAAAACTTAATCAAGAGCTCATGACTGATTACTAAATTTATTCACTTGACCAGTCGAGACATTAGGCTTAGGAAACAGTGTGGTTTGCGTAATTAAATGAGTGATTGGAAGTTTGTTGCTTCATAGCTGATCATTCATGTCGGCACTCGACTGGGTACTTATGGGTTATTCCCCCTCCCCACGTTTTCAAATTTGTCTAAAATCCGAAAAATGCATCAACCTTCACAAAACTTCAGAGACACGTCCACATGCAAAACTTCATGCAGATCGAACAAATGCTTTTTGGATTAGAGACGATAATGCGAAGTGCATTGATGTCAACACTTGATCTGCAGGGCTGCCCTGGGGATGGATTTCCTATTCCCTTCCCCATGGACTTCCTGTGCGGATCCCCATATCCTCACACGAGTTGTTATCATATTCCTACATATGGACAAAAGATATGCCTACGATTACGATGTTCTACATATTGAAAATAAAATGTATGTACTTATATTTGTCGGTATTATGGGTACCTTGGGTAAGTATTCAAAACTTATTAATACAAATAGGAATAAGGCTATATAGTACTACATATAGTATTATAAACGTTAATGAAGGGCTTTCCATGTCCCCAGTGTAATTGCATCTGTTGGGATGTTCGGTATTTTGTGCATAGATAAATTATTCCTAGCGATTACTTGGTATTTCTTGGTTATCTAACTATATTTGGCTTGTGACCTTGTTTCATTTCTGAACAAAAAAAACAAATTGATAAATTCCAACCGTACACTTCCATTAGAAGCTTAAGTACAGGCTTTATATCATGATCAGATGCTTATAAAAGAATCCACTAACATTACGCCTCTACTTTCCATATGATAATTCAGAATATCATGAAACTTAAGACCAAAACTCTCATTATTATAAATTGTCGAAGCAAAACTTCTAAAAAATTTGTTGCTCATGTTCTGATAAAGTTTGAAGTAATGTAGGGAAGTCAAGAATATCAGCTATTCGTTGTCTCTAGTTTTCACGAGTCTTCGAAAGTCACATGAGTGGCTGGTGGATAGTTAATTCTAATTCAAGGTTCAATTGAAGTTAGCTGAGCGCTCGAGACACTATTTCTGGACATTGACGACAGAATTACGAGTATGTAGTACAGCATACTTAAATTATTGAGGTAATTTTATCAACACAGTGATGAGTTCTGACCCAGTGTAAAATGATTTGGCGTGGCGCCAGCGTAATTTGGCTGATTGGCGTGGGGATCGCGCTGCTCGCGCTACGATGGCGCACAGATGCCAAATAAACGCGATACCTAAAAATTTGACGACTTGATAGCATTTTCACACCGGTTTTATCTATGAAACAGAAACTCCTTCGAAATATAATAATATTAGATTGATCATTTTCTTGTTGATCATCCATAATGCCTTCGAAGATGAATACCAGCGTTTTGATGGCGTTCAGTCGCGGCGCCTACTCCGCATTTTCACGCTTCTGATGCGCCAGCGTTTTTATTGAATATGAAATAATGAATATGAAAGCCTATGATGAAAACCAAACTAAAACTATTGAGAATGCGACACCTCAATTTCGTACTGAATTGCATTTCAATTATAAATGACATAGATGTTTAAATTTGCTTGTTCGCATAGTTATCAGTGTAAACATCTTGTGCAAATTATCTAGTGCAAATAATTTCAAGTTCACTTCAACCTGCATGCATAAATGCAGTTTATACGTGGAAGCAAGCAAATTTACTCTATGGAATCAAGCGTGAAAGGTGAACATGTGGCAGAAGCACTCTGCGTCTGACAAACAAATTTTTCAGACATCTAAAATCTCTTGTGACATTTAATTTCTTTCAGTTTTACTCTATGATCGAGATCCAGCATAATTAAATTGGAACTGACGAGTGAGCAACAAAAGTTATCAAATGTAAAGATAATTAACGGTCGAGTTGTTAAAAATTGACCTCGTCAATTTTGTTTAAACTAGTCACTTGCATTAACCTGATTTTCATTTCAAGTGTGCATTCTTATACTTTCATTTCTGCCATCACGACTCGTGCCGGGTCAATTGACTTTTCCATGTCTCGTCGCGAGCGAAATAGGAAAGGCCGCAAAGAGTTTTTCTCAGATTTGATTTCTCTCAATGGAGAATATCTTCGTAAGCAGCCAATTGCAATTAATTAGCTTCCAATAAGTCATCTGAACCGGCAAATGATCATATGAAAGATACGTACATATGGTGCTGATAGTTTAATAATAAACATGAAGAATAATATACGTAGGATGTGTGGGTACTTCCCTCTGATTCATAGGAGGCATGCATTTTTTCGAAATTTCGTAAATTGATGTCCTGCTTGCAATGATAATTGAAAGCCGTTGCCCAACTTAGCTGACATAGCTAATTGCTATAGCATACAGGCGCATCTCAATCCTAAGTTGATAGAATATAATAGACATGCAGAGACAGCTGTGTTGAGTCTCAACCAGAATTGTGAGAGGGGAGTACAGAATACAATAGTTGCGGGCGAAGTGACACAATCTTCTGGATGGAGGGTAGTATCACGTCACACAACAGTGTTATGGACAAGCGAGTCAATCAATTAGTGCGGAGATGATGCGATAAGCTGGTAGGAAATGAAATGTATAGGACAGTTGTTGGGCATTAACGGAGAAATGTAGATCTACAGATCCATTCATAAATGGTGAACGCTTACTAGCCAAGCACAGTGATATAAGTTTGACGATAACTGGAACAGCGTAGTAGTGTTTTAAAACGTACTGTGAAGTGAAGGATTGTTTTCCGATTACACTTAAGATAACGCGACATTTGTGACGAGCAGCGTGGCCCCAAGTGCACACCGAAATCTTACGGGATGGGTTATTTCGACGCATATGTGCGTGTAAACAGCCATTTTTATGTTTTGAAGTGCATTAATGTATGTGTTAGTGTTGTCTATCAGATGTGATCTAGTAGATGTACGTGTGAGAATAACTCGAAGTATGTTTATATAGGCTATATTTCGTGATTCCTTCCATAAATCTAATTATCCTAGCCACCAATATGATAAATTGATTCAACGTGGTCCTCATTGCATCAACATTTTCAAAGATTTCATTTTCAGTTGTCAGGGTGTTCACTGCACGCAAAATTCGCATATGCACGTGAAATTTGACAATCCTGATTGAAGAATCCAACATGAATTATGAAAAATTAGGAAAATGTTGGCCTACTGGTATCTACCTGAATTGCACGTGATTTACTGGAAACGAAACATTCCATAATCTGGTAGACAAGTACACCTCTTGACTTGCATTGTGTGAACGTAAAACTAAGGTCTGCTGTTAGCATCCAATTTCCACATTTCTTTGAATAAAACGGCGGCCACTTTTGAAAAGTGGGATGTTTTGGGACGTTTTGGGATGCGACTATTGTTCGGAGGCGTCTACTGAAGTCCATCCAAAACTCAATTTCTCAAGTTTCACTCATAATGCAAGAAATCAGGGATGTGCCGATTATCGATTTTGCTAATCAGCCGATTATTTTAATTACCATCTGAAATCGACGCTTTAAATATATCGAAAGTACCGATGTTTTACTTGTGTTCATGAAATGGCTCAGGATTTCCAAGAATTTGGAGCTGAAGTAATAGCAATGATCAGTGCTTAGGCCCATTCTACAGTAGCCTATTAACCATATTCTATAAGCCCAAACCGATCAGTCATACCTTACCTTTGGTATATTTTGTAATTGTAGTTTCACACAGTTTACAGTAGGGTTGGCAATGTGGCAATTCAGCGTGTAATGTTTAGTGCTGTTGCATTTTTCAGGTTCAAGATTAAACAATGACGAAAATAATGGTTCTGGTGATCAAGTATCTTCTCGACGATCAAGCAGTGATCTTAGTGAATAGTCAGGGAATGATCAAGACATTGAGTGTAGGCCTACTTCTACACGTAGAGGACCTGACTGTTTTGATGACTGCTCAGACATCGAGTACTCAAATGGAGAGAGTGTCTATTTTGATGATAATTTTGAATTCGACTATTGCTCAACTGAAGGATCAATCTGTTTTGATCACAGCTCAGACTTTGAATACCACTCCACTGAAGGGGAAGATGGGTCTGCTGGAAGTGATCTTGAGAAAAAAGCGCATTCCTTGGCCCAAGAGCTGATGATTTTCATGATGATATTCAACTTGCCGATCCGAGCTCAGGAGTATCTTCTACGGATGCTATCCCGACATGGCATCGATGTTCCACCATCGGTTTATCACCTCTAAAAAAGGACGTTGTGAAACCTGATATATTGAAATCTGTCGTAACTCGAGGACAGCTTGCTTACCTTTCGATCAAGGAAAACCTCAAATTCGCTTCAGATAATGTCTTTCATTGTCTATCTCCACAAAATGGTAGAGAAATTTATTTGCGACAAAGTGAATATTGATGGTTTGCCTTTATTCAAGAGCTCCCAGATGAATTTATGGCCGACTACCATTCAGATAAATTTTTTATAAATAATAAAAATATATAAATATTTTTTGAGCTAGGTAAACCAGTGTTGTCTGGAATAAAGGAATAAAGGAACTATGTGAAGAAATCAGAGAATTAAAGTATAATGTATTCATCTACAAAAACTTTCGTTTCCTCTTCCAAGAAGTTAAGTTTGTATGTGATGCCCCGGCACGAGCATTTGTTCAGTGCATCAAAGGTCACGGTGGGTATAACGGATGTGGGTACATATATAGACGATCGTGTAGTTTTTCTCGGTACTGAATTTCGCCACAGGACTGATGATGACTATTCTTCTTTTTCAGAAAATAACCAAATTTCGATTTCTCCGTTGTCGAGCATATGTGATGTGAAGTTATTTTCTGAATTTCCAATTGATTATATGCATGCTGTTTGTTTGGGAGTTACAAGAAAACTTTTTACGTACTATTTTACTTGTGTTAGAGGTGGGCGCTTATCATGTAGGTTATCAGCATCGCAAATCAATCAATTGTCTGATTTAATTTGGTCTTATAGGACATGCGTGCCAGTGATTTTCAACGAAAACCCAGGAAGCTCATTGACTTGGTTCATTTTAAAGCAACGGAATATCGCTTATTCGTTTTATACCACGGCCCGTTTCTGTTTCGAAAATTTTTCAAGACAGTGTATTATCATCACTTCTGCTTGTTGCATTTCGCTGTGTATGTATTTTCTTCAAAACGTCACATATGTCTGCGTGTTCATGCTCATAGAGCCATTGAAATTTTTGTTCAACAGATGGAAACATTGTTTTCTAAAAAATCAGTGGTGTACAATGTGCACATCCTACTACACATGCATGAATTTGTGAAAATGTATGGAGTCTTGGACTCCTTTTCCTCATTTCCCTTCGAAAATTATCTGTCTAAACTAAAGAAACGTGTTAGAGTTAATAATATGGTACTTGAACGGTCTGTGAATCAGCTTTTAATGATTCGATCGATGTATGCCAACATGAGCATTAAACCATTAGTTATTTCGACCAAAGAACCCGACAATTGTGTCATGCTGGAAAATTGTGATTTTATAATTGTCGATTATGTTGATCAGTGTAAAGCTTCCATTGATGAAAATTTTGTTTCTGGCAAAGTATTAGAATTTGTGAGACCTTTGTATGACTACACTACTCATCTCGTGTTTTGGACATAGGATACTATAAATTAACAAAGAAATATATTAAATTTCAAAAAGTCCATCTGAAGGCTATTTGCCTACCTACTGACAACATTTTCTTAGTAATACCATATGTATAAATATCTGAATTTTCACTTATTGGTCTATTTTCCAATATATATTCGTCATGTGGAATATCTGTTTTGTTTTGCATGTATCAAATAATTAGTACACTTCTACTAATTGTAAGTTATTGTGATTATCGTCCTACAAACTGGAACATCAAAAATGGGGATTTTTGATTTTTAAAAATTGAGATAATTATAGCATAATAGTAGAACAGGGTTGCCACTTGGTCTGCATATACAGATCTGTGAATGATAGTGGTTTTTGTCTTGTTTAATTAATCAGAATTTATTTTCAGTTATTAGGAAATGTAGAATATATATGAAATAGGTCAGTTAATGGTATTTTTGGAAGTTGTGCTTCTCTGACACAGAAGCTGCATCACGACAACAAAATGGGAGTATTTTCTTTATAAGTCAATACTGCGTTATATTTAAGATGTTACTTTGTAGAACGATGCAACCTATTAAGCAGATATCAATCTATTGGGTACCGTATATTGGAGTTTTTTACTAGAATTGTCCGCGGATCGAGAAAATTAAGTATTAACCAGCCGAATGTATTTAAAGTTAAGCCAAGCCGCGACTAAGCAGGTTTAGCCGACTCAGTCAAGGAGGATGTTTCCATTCACACATTGGATGAAAATCTAATTGCTCCATGCGTATGAATCCAAATATTATAATCAAGATGATTGTTAACTACAGTGGGAAGTTGCTTTTTTGAGATAATGAAACTTGTATCCGTCTGCAAGATGTGTTCATGATCTATTCCTTGATTGTTATTCATAATTTTGTAATTTTCATCCTTCATTATTGCTTTATAATCTTAATTTTTAATTAGCTTGTAATTCTGATTCATTTTTATGGTTTGAATAAAACATATCTCTCTCTCAATTTGAAACCGTAAAATATGTGTCACATTTCAGGTGATGACGGATTTCACATTACAGAAGTTTGGACTTCTCTTCCAAAGAAGGGAAAGAAATGTCTTCACTCAAGAGCTGAATAAAATATCGCAATGGACACCCAAAGCATTCAGCATTTTGAAGAGTGGTAGTGTCCTTAAAGTGGATTGTGATCTGGATGCTATTGGTGTAAAGGAAACTTATGTAGTCCTTCAAGTATCTGATGACGAAAGTCTATTGCTGGAAACCATGAACTTCTGTTCAAAGCTTATTCGCAAAGGACAATCAGTATACTCGATAAGATCACACTTTCGTGCCATTCGCGGACATGGTCGACAGCGACTGCTTCCTACAGACGTAAGTAAGGGAGCCTATAGGCATTTATTAATAACATACGAGAATCCTGTGTGTACGAGACCATGCGAGTGCTAAAATATTTCGGATTCATTCAAAGTATTGAAACATACGTTGACTTGAGTAATATTAAATCCTAACAATTAATATCGCATGAAGATGCATTTATACATTCTGACATTGAGTTATGCACAGTATATGCATTTCAACTAATGCTTCTGACATGTCACAGCATCCATATTTCTGTTTACCCTGTTAACCAAATTTGTATGGTATTTTATTTGTGTTTCAACGTTAGCCCGTGAAAATTTCTATTGATCGTGACTGTCTGTCGCTTTGTAAAATGTAATGTACTTAATTGTTTAAAAGATATGCAATTGCTTTTCAGAATTTCTTCACCACGACTGAGGCAGAAGATTCAGAAGTCAGCAGGACTGATTTAACCAATTTCTCCCCTATTCCGCGCA
The DNA here is from genome assembly GCA_907163375.1 of Prostheceraeus crozeri. NCBI lineage: Eukaryota > Metazoa > Platyhelminthes > Polycladida > Euryleptidae > Prostheceraeus > Prostheceraeus crozeri. The sequence goes on from CAJQUW010010197.1 coordinate 189,940, forward strand.
CACCACTAAAAAGAAGGCAATCAGGTTCGAGATTTATAGAGCGGTATGTATGGTTTCTATCAGGGCTGCAGACTCAATTTTCTTTGTAGTCCTCGCATCAATGTTACATAATGTTGCTTTACATAAGACCATGTGGCTGCTCTAAGTAGAGTAGTCACAGTACTGTTCACGAACTCTTTTCAAGAAAACCTCCCGAGTTCGAGTCCACAACCCTGGTTTATGGTTAGGACCAACCGCCTAGTCTGCACAACAGAGTCGCAACCTTCGCGGTTTACAGTTCTTATATCTCATCAATCTTTGATATTTAGTATCTCACTAAAAAACGTTGCTTTACGGTTTTGAATTTATGCAAGGTTTAGACTTCCCAACTTGTATTCGCACTTAACCATAGCGTTCCGGGTTTCAGGTATTGGATTTATCGCTCGTTGATGGTGCAAACGTCAAGGATTGCGTAGATCGGGTGATGTCTGCTCTGTTGGCGAATTACTTACAGAGATCATTTAATCGAACGGGGACAAATGGAAAATATAAATTTAAAGATGTACTCGAATCTCTTGTGAAGCGTAAGTTTAATTTGTCATGTTCATTCTTTTGTTCTATTTTTCAACTATGCATGGACGCATCTAATGCTAATTATGCACATTTTCGCAGCATGATTCGTCTGAATGGCTTGTGACAGGTACGCTTTATGTAATAAGGGGAAGTTCAAGAAGCTTCCTAATCGCCTATGGGGACTTAGGTCCTACCGCATAATTATGAATTCCATATTGGATTCATTCTGAATTTCTTGAATAGCCCCTAAAGGTGAAGGAACTACTTTTTGAGATGTGGTGATGACTGTTTTTGTCAGTGTGACTTGTACGAGGACCTATTTGACAGATGTTCACATTATCTTCTGCAACGTTTTCCTATACTAACCTATTGGTCACGCTACGCTTTGCTTCATTTGATGCCTTTTAATTTTACTTGATTTTCTATTTGATGCATAACATTGTCATCGCATTTCACTAATTTATCAAATCTGAACCATAAGAGGCTGATGATATTTTGTGAATATTTAATTCAGTTTGTAGCACCATCACCATGCCTTTGGAAAATACGAAATTCCGGTTTTTGGAATGAAATTGCTGTAAATCAATTATTTCAAATTTATGCATTATTTCATCAGTTTCGTGTTTTTTTGGGAGACCTATTGTAGATGGATCTGTAATTAAAAACGTCTTTCGTGCATAGACTTATGCAGACTGTATTAAGTCAAGCTGTTTTGACCAGCTAACTCAAAATTCAAAGCAAGATAACATAGAGCATGAGCCTACATGCTAGGAGGCAAAGATGTCCTAGTCCCAGATATCCACACAAAATAGATATTTCACTACAGGATCCTTGGTGTGTACATTGAATGTGTATAAGTGGAATGTTTTTTATCAAATGGAAAAAATGGAAACTATATTTGCATCCATGTCAACTTTTTAAACATCATTTCAGGCTCCGTTCGCTGCATCCATAGCACAGCAACAGACGAGGAAATTGAAAAGAAAATTCAAAGTATGCTGAAAACAGCAAATGATGAAGCACTCAAAGAACGGAAACGAGCTGGGATGACTGGCCGAGTGAGTACATGTACTTGTTATTGGTGTGGCAGAGATAACAAAGGGCATGGGCTTCAAAGAAATAATAACTCAATAAAAAGTACCAATGTAGTTTATCTTTAGTGATGAATTTTCAAGTACTTCAGTGTCGGCGCATTTTATTGCATGTTCACATTATGGACCTAATATGTATTTGCTTTTCAAATTTGATTGACTTTACTTGATATGATTCATGATGCATAATGCAATAATCCTCAATATTGAATCATAAAAATGCGTAAAATTGAACAATGTCTTAAATACCTTTGCTGCTGCCGTGGATTTTACCCGTTAGGATATTTTTGTGAAAATTAATAATCTTTAGACAGTCAACCTTAAAAACCAAGCCTTTATGGTAGTAGCCTTGGAAGATGACAGCAGGGATCGCAATTTTCCGTTTATTTACGAAATTAGTCTAATGTAAATATTTCAAATTTATGCATTCAAACCCCAGTTTTCCCGATTTTCGGTTTTTTCCTGTGGCTAATTGCGATCCCTGGATGACAGTGTCTTATCTTGATGGGTCGTTGTTGCGTTTAGAAGAAACACAGAACCCAGACACCAGATTGATTTTTTAGATACGATGGGAAATCGGATGCAGCAATGGATCTATAAATTCCCTCCTGGTGGTTTATCAGATAGTGTAAAGATTTTGTAAAGAACTGATTGAAATAATGGGTCTTCATTACTTTCCATGTGACTATATAGTCGAAGGAATCCGAGGAAAATCGATGCTCTTTCCAAATTGTCTTATGAAATTCTCTTGTCTTTTATAGAATAGTCATACGAAATTTTTCGGTCTACTGCACGTGACCATCAGATGAAACATTCCTGAAGATGGTCTCGTATTCTAGATCGAAAGATTTCGTGTGAAAATAATTAAGTTAACTTGGAAAGAACATCAATCTCCTGCATGGTGTGTCAGATTTCTTGTGAGATACTATTCGCATGTATCTTCTATTGCGTGGGTGCTCACCTTGGGCAAGTATAGCGCATAGACGAAATAGCAGCTAAGTAAGCAGCTGTAATCTAGATTCATTATGCTTATTTATATTATTTATAGTTACTATGTTTTCGTAATTCTAGCATGTTAATTAAAGACAAAGGAGAATGCACGTTGTAATCTTTCTGTACATACCAACTTAATATTTCTGAGATTATGAGCGTTCCTGTAATGTGAAAGTAGCTAAAATTGCATTTATAACTTACACGATTGCGAATGTCAAACTCAAGTTTTTCTATTTCCAATCTTTTCAGGATTGCGTTCAGTCGTCGGAGTTGGAGTCAGAGGTGATCGAAAAAAGCTGAGAACTTGAGAAGACATTGAACGGCTGTGTTTTCTGCATCAGCAATAAAATTTTGTGATGATGATTGTAAATTATTGGCTTTTATTTCGACTTCACATCATGATTTTAAGTTACTCTCTCCCTGGTCGTACATATAATGCAGGATTATAAGTAAGTAGTTCATCGGGTGATGCAATCACAGTTTTGTGGCGCTACGAAGGCGATATAACAGAATAGTACAGTGTAGTAATAGAGGGAGGGTGGCGCAGTGATCGCGGGATGGAGGCGCTATATGGCGCAGTGATCGCGGGATAGAGGCGCTATCATGGCAGATCGATCGCGGAATGGTGGCGTCATCAAGGCGTAGTGGTCGCGCGATGGCGGCGTAAAGAAGGCATCAGACGCTGGCGTAGCGCCAGCAAAAAAATGGGACATCGGTGCTGGCGCAGCGCTCGCGTCTGATCTTTGGCGTTACGCTAGATTTTTTTACACTG